>OZ012738.1:15772881-15897846 GCA_963859935.3 Lathyrus sativus | reverse complement strand
ACATAAAACTCAGTAGATGATAATGGTTAGACCCTTTGTAACTTTGGCATCTTATGAATCTTAGACACTTTATCTTGAACTTGATAGATGTATGGAAATTTATCCTTTTGTAGAAAAACTATTGAACAATGATGTATTTGTGTTTTGAAATTGGCTCATTCCAAATAATCTTCTTATTGTAAATTTAAAGTTCATGACCTTGGAATCTCTTGAGTTTGGATCTTGATTCAAAATACATGTAAATCCCCTTAATTCCATAACTTAAGTATACCATGTTTCTCATGCCTTGAATCTTGAAATTCTATGGTTGATCCTTTAAATTTGGACTTTTAACAACCTTCCACATTAATCCTATCTTAGTGAATTTCCAAGATGAAACCTCTTGTCATGAATTTTGTGAATATTTCAAATTGAACCAAAACTTGATTTTGAATTCTCTTCTCTTCATGGACACAATGGATAAATCTTGAATTCTGTTTCATAGATCTCTAGTATGGAATTCAATGACTGTATTGAACAAAGGTAGACAACCCTTAACGACAAGATGGCATAAACCCCAATCCTTGAATAATAGGTCCTTATACGTATCACTTTGTGATTCCCTGAACTTCCAGCAGTAGCCTATCTTTCACACAATAAACAAACAGGTGGGTTAAATGGTTAGCTATGCATAATGATTGACTATGAGAATGAACGCTGTTGCGGTGGAAATAGGATCACAAACTATTAATGAGTTTGAATCACAATTCAATTCACAACCGCTCTTTGATTTATCCGAAGGAAAAGGTCAAAAGAGGGAAAACCTATTTTTGCATCGTAAACACAATGCGGGGAAAGATCTAGGGTTCGGGGGTTGGTTAAATTTAGGGAAGGTATTAGCACCCTAAACTTCTGTAGTACTCTACAGGAACCTTTTGTTCAGTTGTTTACTATTTGCTTTATTTATTTGCTTAAGGTATATGTACAAGGGATTACAAGTGAGAAAAGAGACCTAAGGGGTTAGTTCTAAGTTTACTCGGCAAGACATCGCATCTTGTGCCTACGTATCCTTACGGGAGTGGAATCAGAGTAATCGTAGTTCCCCTCAAAAGGGAGGTTAGAGACTTCTTGACTGTGGTCAAGGTCTCAAGGGGAATAAACGCATCTTAAGGACACGCTTACGTGGAGTGTAGAAACTCCAAATCTCTACGTTGAAATGTTAAGTTGTAATTAGGGTTAAACTAGGTTAGGGATTCCGCGGCGGGAAACCCTAAAATGAGCGCGGCGGCTCTTTGACCTAATGCTAGGGGTAAAATTGTAATCTTGCCTGCGGCGAGACATTTATGAAAATTAGGGTTTGTAGTTTGTAAGGGTTTGAAGTTGAGGACTATTGACACGGCGGTCAAATGCTAGACCTAACTCCTTCAGAATGTGTAATGTGACAGAATAATAGCAATACATCAGCAGAAATCTAAATCATACATCAGCAGAAATTTAAATGCGAAAAGTAAACGCGATTATTAGGTTCGCGAGGTTACAATTGAGAAACAGATACAAATATAAAGGTAACTCAAATGAAAACTCAACACAATAGTTAATAAGTATGAACTGCAAAAAATGAACACCCGTTAGTAGGCGGCTATCAGATGAATTACGAGACAATGAAGAAAACGAGATGCAAACTCGAGATTTATTATTGTTTTATTTAATATTTAATGATTTAATGTTAGCTTACAAAAGAATTAAAAAAAAGTTTTATTTTTATATTTTTAAAAAAAGTTTTCCTTATTTTATTTAAAAAAGAAAGTTCTTTCATTTTTATATTTACAAAAGTTTTAATTTTATAAAAAAAGTTTTAATTTATTCTTAATAATTATATTTTAAAAAGATTAAAATTAAAATGTTATGTTATTTTTTTTATAAAGATTTTTTTAAATTATAAAATTAAAATGTTAAAAAAAGGTTTTTTTTTAAAAACATAAAACAAATTAATTTTAGAAAAAACAAAACAAAGAAAAAATAAAAAAGGGGAGAGGGTTGGGCCGGTCACCACATCCGGACCCAACCCAGCTATGAGTCATAAGAAAAAATTAGGGTTTCCAACCCAAACTCATTCTCGCGGCGTCGTTTCAATTCGTTCTTCCTCTCGTTTCTCTCATTCTCATCCGCGATGCCAAGCCTCTTCTTCTCCGTTCTCTCTCGATTTTCCTGAAAAAACACATGCAAATAGTGATGAAAAACCTCCTTGGCTCACCTTTAAAGTGAGACTGGCCGATGATGGATGCGAGCTGAGGCACGAAAACGGGGGATTGCCCGTCGTCTGGTTGAACGGCGTTGGTGGTCTCTCGTTCGAGTCTTTCGCGACCGATGATGGATAGTATATGGTGCGATGATGACGATGTTACTTGTCTGAGTCCGCGGCTTTCGTTCACGACGCCTAGGGCTTGCTCGTTAGGGTTTCTGCGATCCTCTCTCTCTCACGGCTCCCTTCTAGGGTTTGTACGCCTTTTTATAACCAACTTCTGGGCCTTTAATCCGTGTGGATTTGTGCTATTTTTTCACTTCCATGCGATTTGATTTTACCGGGATTTGATTTTGTTTGATTTTGATTTGATTTGATTATGATTGGATACTCTGTTCCTCTTTTAGGGTTCGATTGGTATTTCGGTGAGATCGGATTTCATTTTCTGATATGAATCTGATACTGATTTGTTTTGTTCTGTTTTGGGATTGATATCGAATCAAAATCTCTCTATTATTTTCTGATGTGGTTTGCCTTCAGGTTGGATTGATTGGTATCTGATATTAATTCACAGAACTTCTTGATGGATTCATTTTGATTTGTTTTGATTTTTCCCAGATTGAGTTCCAATGGGATACGATTTGGACCTGACTCGAAACTTTCCATTTCCAGATTCAATTTGGTTTGATCATTTTTTGATTAGACTCTTGCAGATGTGGATTGGATTGCTTTTGGGGGATTTGGATACCGATTTGGTTCCTGATGCGATTCTGTTTTCATTCAACCTGATCATTAACACTTACTTTTCTTTTTCTTCTTTCAGGATGGACACTTTGCCTTGGTCTTTGCCGCCGAGAAGAGTACGCGGTAATGATGATGTTTGTCTGAACCATTTGGAGCAGGATACTACAATCCTGGCTTTTGCTTATATTGCTGCTTCTGATTGAATTGGTGATGATGACCTGTTTCAACTTTTAACCTTCAGGTCCCCAACTTTCTGTTTTAGGGCAATGATGTTGAACTGAGCCCTTCAGAGAAGATGCTATGATCTTGTTTGTTGCTCGTGTTGTGAGCAGAATGGCACATTGGTTTGTCACGATGACTTGCCATCGTTAATTGCTTTTTCTGGTATGACCAAGTTTGATGTTGTTGTGCTTCTTTGGATTCTGCTGAGTACTTTTTCTGTCACGACAGATTTGTAGGATGCTTTCTTATGGCCCTTTGCGCATGAACTTGCATTTTGATGCATTGTTTGATGGTTTGTGTTTTCTGTCCTGTTTAGAACTGATGCAGCTTGATGCCATAGTTTGGTTTCATTTCTCTGTCTTGATTTTCATTATGTTTTGAACATTGGCCTTCAATCTGAACCTTTGTAACAGATTTGTTTCTTTGGCGCTTCTTCATACTTGTAATGGCACGAGTTCCTTCTTACCTAGTTTTGTTTATGCTTTGAGTTCTGTTGTACTGATGACGCTTGTGGCTTTTCAGGTGTTGGAAGTTTCGAAACCAAAGTGACTCAGACCTGCCGGCATCCGGGTCTGAGTCAGAACTTGCCTATGTTGCCTTATTCTCGTATCAGTTTGGAAATCCAATCGCGGCAAAACGAATCAATCCCGCTTTTTTTATTACTTCTATCTCTCGGATGTCCCGTATTGATAAGAACAGGTATTACCTGATCTGACGCCCACGGCGCGGATCGGTAACGGGGGTAGGACGCAGCTTCGGTTGTGCCACTCCCGGCACTCGATGATGACATTGTTCTGAGAGTGTCAAAAACATCTTCTAACATTTTTCTATACTGTTTGTTATGTTTTGCCATGCAGGTGAATCGAGGATTCGTGGAGAAGCTCAAAGACAACATGAAGACACTTAGATGTTCTTAGGATTTAGGATAGATACTTTAATGTAATTCCTTAAGATTTAGAACTTTTAATGTAATTCCTTGTAACAGTACGTATAAAATGTGAAGCAATCTCCATTTCTTGTATGATGAGATTTTTTTATGAAATAAAATTCCCAAAATTTGAATTCATTTATATTTTATTCTTAGTTAAAAATATAAACATTTGTGAATAAATCCACAAGTATTTAAATTCATTAACATAGTCATAAAACATAAACACTCCCAAGTGATATTCTTATTTGTGCACTCGTCTCATTGGTAATCCTAATCTCATCATCTGATTAAAATCCCATTTAAATGTTAACCAACCATTTCATAACCAAACACGTATGTGCACCGTAACCACAACAGTTTCAGCATCAACAATAACACTACTCGTAATTAAATTCCACTGACCAAATGCCAAGAGCCACAATCCAATAACACCCAATTACGACTGTGCCTTAATAACAGAAACGGAAGCGCTTTGGAATGGATCTTAAATCCAGTTGTGCTTGACAAATTTTAATACCGACCACATCAAATTGGCACCTTGATATAATTAGACCTGGTGATAGGTAAATGCCTCAAAAAATAGTGTATCAAAACGCCTCAGAACTTAATAATAGCCTGTCTTCAGGGAATTAGCAGAATTTGCGTAAAATGACCAAAATACCCCTGGAACCAAATCTGCAAAACAAAAACCTCCATAACTTGTTAGTGGTTAGCAAATGTACATATGAGATGATATGCGAAATGACTGACTAAATATAAGGGTAAAATTTGGGGTATTACAGTTGCCCCTATTTAAATAGCTACACCGGACGATTTGAGTGACAGAGACTCGAGGAATCGTGGTGGAGAGATTTAAATATAGATAACCGAAAATTTTGCCCTTATATGCGACGGTATGCAATGCTATGGACAAAGCGAGGACCGCTTAATGCAGATGATATGAATATGATGTGATGCGTATGCTGGAATGATGAATGCGAAAATGATGACAAATACTACGGCACAGACGCTACGAGAAGAACACACTGGGGAAAATGACGTGCTGAGACACAGTACAAACACCAGGGAATTCTAAAATGATGGTCAACTGGTGCAAACACGACCAATTGTCATTTTGGGGACGAGATTCTCAAATGGAGATGACATCTGTGAGACGGCCTCCACTGGGGAATCTAAAGGATAAAACTGGATCACGTACGATTGCAAGATCGATTACAAAACGCTGGAGCATTGAGCAAAGAATAACATCCAAGCTTCTGTAAACTATCCCTCGTGACAGGATCAAACGGACTTTTCGGAACTCCGTAACAAATATACAGGGTAAAGACCGGCTGTATGCCAAAATAAATGGACTTTGATGGGAAATGCCCTGATAAGCTTCTCGCGGAAGAATTGTCTCTTATCGTTGGAAGGGACTTATGTGCCAAAATGGATAAGCATTCAAATAAAGAGGCTGCTGCTTATCTGATAAATAAATCTTCTCGCATTTAAGGTCGGCGCCTGGAATACGATTTTGATTCTTCTCTTACTGAAGGATAAATAAACTTCTCCATGCTTCAAGATCGTGCTCTCCTGAACATGAAAAGGGTAAACTGAGCTTCCTCATACTTCAGAATCGTGCTCTCCTGAATATGATTTGGCTTTTTCGGGTAAATGACATTCTTCATACTTCAGAATCGTGCTCTCCTGAATATGAAAATGGATAATTGAACCTCCTCATAACTCAGAATCGTGTTCTCCTGAATATGATTCGGTTGTAAATGAAATTCTTCATACTTCAGAATCGTGCTCTCCTGAATATGAAAATGGCTAATCGAACTTCCTCATAACTCAGAATCGTGCTCTCCTGAATATGATTCGGTTGTAAATGAAATTCTTCATACTTCAGAATCGTGCTCTCCTGAATATGAAAATGGCTAATCGAACTTCCTCATAACTCAGAATCGTGCTCTCCTGAATATGATTCGGTTGTAAATGAAATTCTTCATACTTCAGAATCGTGCTCTCCTGAATATGAAAATGGCTAATCGAACTTCCTCATAACTCAGAATCGTGCTCTCCTGAATATGATTCGGTTGTAAATGAAATTCTTCATACTTCAGAATCGTGCTCTCCTGAATATGAAAATGGCTAATCGAACTTCCTCATAACTCAGAATCGTGCTCTCCTGAATATGATTCGGCTCCTTCTTTTACTAAAGGGTAAATGAACTTCTTCATAATTCAGAATCGTGCTCTCCTGAATATGATTCCGCTCAAACCTCCCCGTACTTCAAGATCGTGCTCTCCTGAATACGATTTGGTTCAAAACCCCCCATACTTCAAGACGACAGGTAAATGGAAGCCCAACTGCTCCATGGAGATGGCCATTTACTGCGAGTCATAACGAAGATAGGATCGGCTTCTTAGGTGAGAAATGTTGTATACCGATGTTGTAAGATGTAAAGTGTTGTACCGATGTTGTAACATGTAGGATTGTAAAGTGTTGTAGTGTTGTAATGATAGATTTTCCAGGCGTGAACTGGCGTGTATCTGTAAAGGATTGTAGTTGGTTTTCTTGAAAGATAGTGCAAAATAAATGCACGTCCGGGTACAGTAATAACCTTTTCGGGCGAGAACAGTCGCGTATCCGTTATGGTATGGTGAAAATCTTTAGATGGTGCAAAATAAATGCACGTCCGGTTGGGATTGACGACCGACAAGACTGAGATTCAATCTAGGACCGAGCTAGAAAGAAGACTGGGAATCAAAACTCCATCGAGGGAATGAACCCGAAGGGTAGATATCTTATCCTGGCGAGGAAAGATAGCTGAAGTAACCGTCATCCACGAGGATCGAGCTCTGTGGGGAAACTGGAAACAAGTAAGTATTTTATGCTTAGGGCTGACAATCTATTTGGAGAGAATGGACGAACCCAGTTACTCGGCGGTAACGACCAATGATAGAGACGCAATGAACCTGTGAATGCTAACGCATATGTTGATGCATATGTTAATGTGAATGTAGGTTAATGTTTATGTATGCAAGATGTTATGAAATGAGTATGTAATGAGTATGTAATGAATATGTAATGAATATATAATGAATATGTAATGAAATAGGCATGTGATGCTCATGCCCTTGCGTATGCTGACGAAACAGACTAGAGACGGGACGAGAGATGAAATAAACATCTCGACGGAAATACCCTGCGTTCTCCGCAACCAATACGTCAATCATGGGAGGGAATGGTAGGACTAGATCTGGTTTCAAAATTCTGAATTCTCTGGGGAGAAAGTAATTTGATTGGGTGTACAGTATCACGTCTTCACATGGGGAGAAGAAAACCTGAGGGACACTTTTGAGTTACCCAAGAAAAAGTTGTCAGCTTATAGTCTCTCTGGGGACTGTGAAGAGGTAATAGTTTAGGAGCCTGTTGCAACACTGAGATTCATTGGGGAATGAAGGCCGCTGCGAGTAAAATCCATTGGGTGTATGAGGAAAAGTTGTGAAACCACATAGTTTTGATCTTGAAGGATCTTGTAGTAGTCGCCATTTGTTTCCTTTAAAAACATGGTGCCCCAGGATACTTGTGTTGTGAGGTAGGGTCATCTCAAGAGGATTTTATAGAGAACACAGAGTCTGGTTGCCCCATTAATTTCAAACTCTTTGAGAGATTCGTCAGGTCTGGCACAAATTAAGCGTGTTATGACGAAATCTTTGAGAAATAGCTCCTTAAGAACGTCAACCTCGCGTTGGTAAGTGAACTGGGAAACTGCCTGCCCCTGTTCAGCAGGATCTTCAAGTTCCACGGGTTATGTTCATATGTAAATCTCTAAGATATCAAGCAAAGTTGTCATGCCTGAAATGCCTATCCTGAGCTTGTCAATGTACACATATATTTGTCCTGAATTTTTGTTTTGAAAAAAAGATATCGCAACAACTTGTGACCGGAATCACTAGTCAGGATATAAGTTTTAATTATAATGCCAACATGAATTTTTTTCTGAGCATAGCTCGTAGGAGTCAAGAAACGTGATCTTGTCGAGTATGCTTTCAACCGAAGTCCTACTTCAATTAGGTCTTTTAAAGGTTGTATCGTGGCTTGGTTCACGGTTTAAGAAACAAAAGGATAAAGGCTCAGAGTTATATTTGTACCCACCCATTCTTCGTGATGTTCTCCAATCCTAATTCAGTTAACCGGATACGAACGCTCATATCTCAAGCGGATTTGCTATGGTCGAGAACTTATCAAGGCTTTGGACATGGCAGTCACTCACCTATTTCTTTTGGCAATTGGTCACACGACCTTGTTCTTTGTTGTTCTTATTCCCTAACTTTTGCCTGGACAACGTCTTTTGATTTGACTTTGGAGTCCAGCGGGATGCCCCAGTTTTGCCTAAGTCTCCTTCATAGGTTTTGACTTAGCGGGCTCTTATTTTTTTGAATATTCTTTTATGTACAAGTCGTGTAAATCTTTGAAAGGCTCGTGACTGCCCCACTCCTTAGGTAACCGAGGGATAGTCATTGTATTGTACTTCTTAAGATGCTAAGGATAAATTCTCGAAGGTTTGCTCCTCCTTCTTGAGAGTCTAGGTGCTCGATCGGTTTAACTGAAACCTACCCTGCCCCAGGTTAGGATGAAGGTTCTTAAAAGAAAGAAAAACTCATACTTCAAGGCTCAAAGAGGTGACTAGGGATTAACATCCTTATATCTCCAGTTTTTGGGATTTGAAACAATGCCTTACATCATCAGCGGGTTTCAATCGAAAGCATACGACAAGAAATCTGACGTTTTGGGTTCGTCATCCTCCCCCCAATTCTCCATCAGAACAAGAGATCGGGTAAAGTTGGCATTATGATTTATGAAAACGTTTTTTTTGAATGAGTGAAACGAATGGATTTATTCAAGACAAACATATGCGTTGCATTAATTAATCAAAGATAAACAAGTCTGTACATGCTAAATATGCTTAATCAAAGAGAAATGCATATAAATAAACAAATGAACTGTCGGAAAAATCCTTCTGAATGTTTATGGAATCTTGCATTCAAACGTAACAGTTTCCTTTGGCGGAGCCTCAATGGAAAGGACGTATGATCACTGTGAGTCGTCATGGCTTGCCCCAGTTACACTGGTCACATCTTCAACAGTTTTCAGTCGTTGCTTCAAAATAACTTTCCCAGATTCTTTGTTGATCCCGGTCATATCATCTTGAGGGTTACTGAAATGAAGCGAGCTAGGCCTTTGAATAATTACTGGATTCGGCTGTTTTGCCACAGGAGTAGCATGCTTTGCAGAATTCGAACTCGACAAGTGAGGGGTCCCGAGAGGAGTCTCGATCTTTATCTGAGCATCGCTAAAAGACAACTTCTTCGTTTCTAGCAGATTTCTGACAACCTTCTTAAGAGCATAGCAATTCTCTAGATCATGGCCGGGCGCACCCTAATGAAATAAACAATGAGCGGCAGCGTTGTAACCTGCAGGTAACGGATTAGGCGGAGGACCCAAAGTACGGGTGGTAATCAGACCTTGTTGTACCAAGTGGGCGTATAACTCAGTGAAAGTTATCGGAATTGGAGGACAAGGTTTATACTGCCTCTTACGGGGATAAGGAACCTGATTCTGTGATTGTTGATGAACAGGAGCGTTGGGCACTCGTTGACGGTTGACAGGAACTTGCATGGGCGGATAACCGGAAGGTTGTTGATGAACCGGCGCTTGATATACCGGAGCTGACTGTACAGGCTGGCATGCAGGAAACTGCTGATCGAAAGGAGGTGCAACAGTAGCTACATAGGGTTGTTGAACATATAGAAACGGATAACCTTGAACATAACTCTGCTGATATTGTAAAGGTTGAGGAGTAGCCTTTTTGCGGTTCTTTGAACGTGTAGGTCCTTTACCATGATCGGAGTTAGGAGTTTTACACTTTGGAGGGGTAGCTCGTCGAACTGGTCGAGCACTGGGAGGCACCAAACCGGATTGAAGACCGTGAGGAGGTACATTCTCGACAGTAACAGCTGGTTGAGGTTCCATAACGGTATTAGTCTTAGAAACAACAGTAGACTGAGCATCCACCTTCACACTAAGAGCTCGTAACATCTCCAAAATCTGCCCTACACTTCCTCGAAGATCTTCGAATTCATGGCTGACACGGTTGATCTCTTGGTTTTGATCTTCCATTCTTTTGAAGGGTCGTATTGATACAGAGAACTCAGGGTGACAAAACTGGAGGGTGAGAGAACCGAGTATGAAAAATCGGGAGACACATGCAATGCAAAAGTATGATGCTAAAATGTGAATGCAAATGAAGATTTCATGGAATTCAAACATTTACGAATGTTGTGGGGTACCAAGGAAATCTTTTTCTTGTTTTTTCATTTTATTTTTTTTTTATTTATGGTATCCCGCGATATCCATAAATGATATTTGAACTCCATGAAATACAATGCAATGAGATGCTTCATGGATGCAATGCATGAAAACACACAAAGTCCTAGGTTAAAGGAACGTGAGCGGAGTCAAGGTCTACCCATCCCAAAAGGAGTGTACTATAGGTTAGTTGTACCTGCCGTACAAGGTTCTAAAAAGTGCCCAAAGTCATCAGCCCATCTTTCGGATATTATCAACCTTCCGATTGACTCGGGGGTTAATAATATTCTCAAGAGAACCTCTTTTGAGTGTAGTATCGCGTAGCAACCAGTGTAGGACTACTCCCACATGGTTCCCGCACTACGTCCTAAATAAGGCCAAGGTGGTGTTTAAGGTACTACGGTCCTCAATATCACAGACTCCAATCGACCATGGAAAAAGTTTTCAACGATTACTCGTTCAACCGAACCATTTTCGAAAAGGTCTCAACTGAGCAGTGATTCTCGAATCAGCTTGGTCGGGATTCACTCCCTATAAGCCTCATCGAATATATCCCCATCCTATAACAATGTCACTAGTCCGGGCGTAGGACTTATCTCACAGCACAAGGAACAGTCCCACAATCAAAGCACAAATATATACATGCAAATGAATAATAACACAGATAGTAATAAATATGAACAAGTTAGGGATAACCCTCAAAAGTTAAGAGAAGTCCCCAGTGAAGTCGCCATTTTCTGTTGCGGTGGAAATAGGATCACAAACTATTAATGAGTTTGAATCACAATTCAATTCACAACCGCTCTTTGATTTATCCGAAGGAAAAGGTCAAAAGAGGGAAAACCTATTTTTGCATCGTAAACACAATGCGGGGAAAGATCTAGGGTTCGGGGGTTGGTTAAATTTAGGGAAGGTATTAGCACCCTAAACTTCTGTAGTACTCTACAGGAACCTTTTGTTCAGTTGTTTACTATTTGCTTTATTTATTTGCTTAAGGTATATGTACAAGGGATTACAAGTGAGAAAAGAGACCTAAGGGGTTAGTTCTAAGTTTACTCGGCAAGACATCGCATCTTGTGCCTACGTATCCTTACGGGAGTGGAATCAGAGTAATCGTAGTTCCCCTCAAAAGGGAGGTTAGAGACTTCTTGACTGTGGTCAAGGTCTCAAGGGGAATAAACGCATCTTAAGGACACGCTTACGTGGAGTGTAGAAACTCCAAATCTCTACGTTGAAATGTTAAGTTGTAATTAGGGTTAAACTAGGTTAGGGATTCCGCGGCGGGAAACCCTAAAATGAGCGCGGCGACTCTTTGACCTAATGCTAGGGGTAAAATTGTAATCTTGCCTGCGGCGAGACATTTATGAAAATTAGGGTTTGTAGTTTGTAAGGGTTTGAAGTTGAGGACTATTGACACGGCGGTCAAATGCTAGACCTAATTCCTTCGGAATGTGTAATGTGACAGAATAATAGCAATACATCAGCAGAAATCTAAATCATACATCAGCAGAAATTTAAATGCGAAAAGTAAACGCGATTATTAGGTTCGCGAGGTTACAATTGAGAAACAGATACAAATATAAAGGTAACTCAAATGAAAACTCAACACAATAGTTAATAAGTATGAACTGCAAAAAATGAACACCCGTTAGTAGGCGGCTATCAGATGAATTACGAGACAATGAAGAAAACGAGATGCAAACTCGAGATTTATTATTGTTTTATTTAATATTTAATGATTTAATGTTAGCTTACAAAAGAATTAAAAAAAGTTTTATTTTTATATTTTTAAAAAAAGTTTTCCTTATTTTATTTAAAAAAGAAAGTTCTTTCATTTTTATATTTACAAAAGTTTTAATTTTATAAAAAAAGTTTTAATTTATTCTTAATAATTATATTTTAAAAAGATTAAAATTAAAATGTTATGTTATTTTTTTTATAAAGATTTTTTTAAATTATAAAATTAAAATGTTAAAAAAAGGTTTTTTTTTTAAAAACATAAAACAAATTAATTTTAGAAAAAACAAAACAAAGAAAAAATAAAAAAAGGGAGAGGGTTGGGCCGGTCACCACATCCGGACCCAACCCAGCTATGAGTCATAAGAAAAAATTAGGGTTTCCAACCCAAACTCATTCTCGCGGCGCCGTTTCAATTCGTTCTTCCTCTCGTTTCTCTCATTCTCATCCGCGATGCCAAGCCTCTTCTTCTCCGTTCTCTCTCGATTTTCCTGAAAAAACACATGCAAATAGTGATGAAAAACCTCCTTGGCTCACCTTTAAAGTGAGACTGGCCGATGATGGATGCGAGCTGAGGCACGAAAACGGGGGATTGCCCGTCGTCTGGTTGAACGACGTTGGTGGTCTCTCGTTCGAGTCTTTCGCGACCGATGATGGATAGTATATGGTGCGATGATGACGATGTTACTTGTCTGAGTCCGCGGCTTTCGTTCACGACGCCTAGGGCTTGCTCGTTAGGGTTTCTGCGATCCTCTCTCTCTCTCACGGCTCCCTTCTAGGGTTTGTACGCCTTTTTATAACCAACTTCTGGGCCTTTAATCCGTGTGGATTTGTGCTATTTTTTCACTTCCATGCGATTTGATTTTACCGGGATTTGATTTTGTTTGATTTTGATTTGATTTGATTATGATTGGATACTCTGTTCCTCTTTTAGGGTTCGATTGGTATTTCGGTGAGATCGGATTTCATTTTCTGATATGAATCTGATACTGATTTGTTTTGTTCTGTTTTGGGATTGATATCGAATCAAAATCTCTCTATTATTTTCTGATGTGGTTTGCCTTCAGGTTGGATTGATTGGTATCTGATATTAATTCACAGAAGTTCTTGATGGATTCATTTTGATTTGTTTTGATTTTTCCCAGATTGAGTTCCAATGGGATACGATTTGGACCTGACTCAAAACTTTCCATTTCCAGATTCAATTTGGTTTGATCATTTTCTGATTAGACTCTTGCAGATGTGGATTGGATTGCTTTTGGGGGATTTGGATACCGATTTGGTTCCTGATGTGATTCTGTTTTCATTCAACCTGATCATTAACACTTACTTTTCTTTTTCTTCTTTCAGGATGGACACTTTGCCTTGGTCTTTGCCGCCGAGAAGAGTACGCGGTAATGATGACGTTTGTCTGAACCATTTGGAGCAGGATACTACAATCCTGGCTTTTGCTTATATTGCTGCTTCTGATTGAATTGGTGATGATGACCTGTTTCAACTTTTAACCTTCAGGTCCCCAACTTTCTGTTTTAGGGCAATGATGTTGAACTGAGCCCTTCAGAGAAGATGCTATGATCTTGTTTGTTGCTCGTGTTGTGAGCAGAATGGCACATTGGTTTGTCACGATGACTTGCCATCGTTAATTGCTTTTTCTGGTATGACCAAGTTTGATGCTGTTGTGCTTCTTTGGATTCTGCTGAGTACTTTTTCTGTCACGACAGATTTGTAGGATGCTTTCTTATGGCCCTTTGCGCATGAACTTGCATTTTGATGCATTGTTTGATGGTTTGTGTTTTCTGTCCTGTTTAGAACTGATGCAGCTTGATGCCATAGTTTGGTTTCATTTCTCTGTCTTGATTTTCATTCTGTTTTGAACATTGGCCTTCAATCTGAACCTTTGTAACAGATTTGTTTCTTTGGCGCTTCTTCATACTTGTAATGGCGCGAGTTCCTTCTTACCTAGTTTTGTTTATGCTTTGAGTTCTGTTGTACTGATGACGCTTGTGGCTTTTCAGGTGTTGGAAGTTTCGAAACCAAAGTGACTCAGACCTGCCGGCATCCGGGTCTGAGTCAGAACTTGCCTATGTTGCCTTATTCTCGTATCAGTTTGGAAATCCAATCGCGGCAAAACGAATCAATCCCGCTTTTTTTATTACTTCTATCTCTCGGATGTCCCGTATCGATAAGAACAGGTATTACCTGATCTGACGCCCACGGCGCGGATCGGTAACGGGGGTAGGACGCAGCTTCGGTTGTGCCACTCCCGGCACTCGATGATGACATTGTTCTGAGAGTGTCAAAAACATCTTCTAACATTTTTCTATACTGTTTGTTATGTTTTGCCATGCAGGTGAATCGAGGATTCATGGAGAAGCTCAAAGACAACATGAAGACACTTAGATGTTCTTAGGATTTAGGATAGATACTTTAATGTAATTCCTTAAGATTTAGAACTTTTAATGTAATTCCTTGTAACAGTACGTATAAAATGTGAAGCAATCTCCATTTCTTGTATGATGAGATTTTTTTATGAAATAAAATTCCCAAAATTTGAATTCATTTATATTTTATTCTTAGTTAAAAATATAAACATTTGTGAATAAATCCACAAGTATTTAAATTCATTAACATAGTCATAAAACATAAACACTCCCAAGTGATATTCTTATTTGTGCACTCGTCTCATTGGTAATCCTAATCTCATCATCTGATTAAAATCCCATTTAAATGTTAACCAACCATTTCATAACCAAACACGTATGTGCACCGTAACCACAACAGTTTCAGCATCAACAATAACACTACTCGTAATTAAATTCCACTGACCAAATGCCAAGAGCCACAATCCAATAACACCCAATTACGACTGTGCCTTAATAACAGAAACGGAAGCGCTTTGGAATGGATCTTAAATCCAGTTGTGCTTGACAAATTTTAATACCGACCACATCAAATTGGCACCTTGATATAATTAGACCTGGTGATAGGTAAATGTCTCAAAAAATAGTGTATCAAAACGCCTCAGAACTTAATAATAGCCTGTCTTCAGGGAATTAGCAGAATTTGCGTAAAATGACCAAAATACCCCTGGAACCAAATCTGCAAAACAAAAACCTCCATAACTTGTTAGTGGTTAGCAAATGTACATATGAGATGATATGCGAAATGACTGACTAAATATAAGGGTAAAATTTGGGGTATTACAAACGCTATCTCCACTCGATATTACTGCGTCTGCACAAAAATTGGTTAGTCACATAAATATTAAATAAATAAAAAAATATAGTCAAATAACACATGAGAATGCAAGAAGAGGTGGGATCTCATGGTCAAAAATTAGGGTGCAACACATGTCTACTCATGTATTTTGGTTATTATAATTCATGGTTGTATATGAAATTATTAGGAAGATCCTAGAGTCTCATATTGGTTGGAGATAGAGCATTGAAATAGTTTATATAGAGTGGCACCCCTCATCTTATATACTGGTTTTGTAAGGTAGTGTTACGCCAAACTCTAATATGGTATCTAAGATGTTTATAAATTATACTTTTTGACTCTGATAATTATAAACCGAAGTTTTTTTAATTAAAAGTCTTAATTTTTTATGAGTTATTTATTTTATAAATAATGTTATTTCTTTATTTTATTTGTAGATATGATGGATGATGCAAAGAGATGTTAAAAACTTGTATGATGCAAAGAGATTTTGGAGGATTGGATAATTTTTTTGATGAAATAAAAAGGCTATTAAGAAAATAAATCGTTTTTGATATAAAATTAATTTTTTAATTGTTTTTTTATTTATAAAATTGGTTTTAAAATTGATTTTTTAAGAAAATAAAAAATTAATTTTAAGAGAAATTGATTTAAAATTGATTTTTTAATTGATTTTTTTTGTGAGAATCCGGTTTAGAACTTAATCACTTCACTTGTAAATCGATTTTTTTTTTAAAAAGATGGTTTTATGGAAATTGTTTCAAGATCCAAATCAAACCATATATATGGTTCAATTTGGTTTGATTTATGATCCATGCACACCACTAATGCTTATTGTTCTACTATTGTTTTGTGGATACAAATGTTATTCCCGGGAATGAGACATTGAAATTCACATATTCCTTTGTTTGTTTCAAGTTTTGATAATTTATGCTCGAATACTTTTTATTTTCAAGAATATATTTTGTTCATGAATTTCTTCATTTTTATTTTCATTTCAAAGGATGGGAATCCTACATTTACATAAAAAATAAAATAATTAACCATAACTTCTTACTCTCATGTTATTTTAGCACATTTATTTTTTAGTTTTTAATTTTAAAATTTAATTAAAATAAAACTTAAAATTATTCTTGAGAAACTTTATTCATTTGCCAAACATATTTAATTTCCTAGCAATAATAATCCTACAAATGATATTCCCGTTAATAAATTTAAATTTTATGAGAGGGTTGATAACAACTACCTGAATGCTTAATGATGCCTTAGTTGCAAGTGCTTTAAGAAAATCGACTAATGAAAAAGTTTGTAGAAGGCTTTGGGTTTTAAGCTGAGGTTGAGTTATGTTTGTCATCCGCAGACAGATGGCTAGACAGAGAAGACTATTTAGTCTTTGGAGGATGATGGCTTGTGTTCTTGAGCAAGGAGGTGCTTGAGATAGTCATCTGTCATTGATATAGTTTACTTATAATAATATTTTTCATTCTAGTATTGAGATGGCACCTTTTGAGGCATTGTATGGTCGGAGGGGTAAGATACCTTTGTGTTGGCATGAATCTGGTGAGGGTGTAGTACTTGGACCTGAGATTATTCAGTAGACTACTGAAAATGTGAAGTTGATTCGAGAAAAAATGAAAGCTTCGCAGAGTAGGCAGAAGAGCTACCATGATAAGAGGAGGAAGGATCTTAAGTTTCAAGAGGGAGATCATGTTTTCTTGAGAGTCACTCTGGTGACCGGTATTGGGCGTGCTTTAAAGTCGAGAAAGCTTACTCGTCGGTTTATTGGTCTGTATTAGATATCAGAGAGGATCATAGTGGTTGCTTATAGAGTGGTGTTGCCACCAAATTTTTCGAATTTACATGATTTATTCCATGTTTGATAGCTTTCAAATTATGTTTTGAACTCGTCGCATGAGATTCTGATGGATGATATACAGGTGAGGGATAACCTTACGGTTGAGGCTTTACCTATGAGGAACGAAGATCGTGAAATGAAGCGCTTGAGAGGCAAGGAGATCGCTCTCATAAAGGTAGTGTGGGGAGGCGCTGTCGGAGGAAATATAATCTAGGAGTTGAAGAGTTGGATGCGAGAGTCGTATCCAGAGCTGTTCACATAAGGAACATTTTTTAGGACGAAAATGTTCTAAGTAGGGGAGAGTTGTAACGCCCCGGTTTATTTAATTTATTTTTCGTACGTAATTAAATTATGTGTATATATATGTTGATAGGTGTATCAGTGTATTTGAGATACCCTTGGTGTAGGGTAATGAACTTAGAATTAGTAAAATTAAGGTGTTTGGGTGTTGTGAGTATAACTAATTAGTTGATATTAGTACTATTTATTTAATTAAATAATATTAGGTGAATATTATTTAAAATAAATGATTGGTGAAAATTATTATTATTATTTTAATTAGTGGTGATGATAATAATAATAATAATAATAATAATAATAATAATAATAATAATAATAATAATAATAATAATAATAATAATAATAATAATAATAATAATAATAATAATAATAATAATAATAATAATAATAATAATATGGGAATACAAATAAGAAAAATGGGATTAGAGGAGAAGTTGCCAGAATACTTGAAATCGAAAGAAAAGTTGAGAGAAAGGGAGAAAGAAGCTAGGGCTTAAGGAGGAGGAAGAGAGCCCATTGTTGATGAGTCTTTGCAAGGAATCTAACGAAAGGGCGGGGGTTCCGATTCTATAAGGGTTTGCATAATAATTGTTGGCGGGGAATTTGATTACTCTGTTAGAATTGTTTTTCTCATGATTTGAACTTTACAATTGTATGATCATATTATGTTGATGTGTTTTGGTTGAAATAGTGTAATGATGAATGGTATGATTATCCTATGTTGGATGTTTTGGTTGAATTAAGTGTGTTGAAATGTTCTTATGGATGAATTGTATGCGGATGCTATTAGAATCATGTATTGGGTGGATTGCATGATGATGGATGTGTGTTGTTGTGAATTATTGCGAGTCGGAGTCGGGACTCGAGTATATGATCTTTTTGGGAAATTTTGGGTTTTTGTGACTTTTATAAAATGTGATTTCTGTGTAAAACAGTGGGATACTCGTTTTATAAGAAAATGGATTTTTGGAATGAGATAAAAAGTGATTTTTGCACTGATAAGCATCAGACAAGTGATTCTGCTCACAATGTAATCGGTTACCAGGAATGGTGTAACCGGTTACACTGCTATAAAATTACATTCTTTGGGAAATTTGAAGGGGTGTAACCGATTACCTGAAATAGTGTAGCCGATTTCATTGTGAAAACAGTGGCTAGCAGTGGCGTGGTTACAAGGGTGTAACCGATTACTGCATTTGGTGTAACCGGTTACATTGGGAACAAATTTTGTAAAACTTTGAAAAATCATATCTTGAGTTTCGGGTGTCCGATTCGGATTTTGTTCGAAGCGTTAGGAAGCTAACATGATGAAATTTGTTTTAAAAATAATTGTAGTACCTAGGAATAAATAGTTTTTTGTATGATGATGTTAAATGTATTGTAGTGTTTATGTTGTGGTGTGACATATTCGTAAATGCATTGTTGTTGCTTGCTATACTATTACATTACTGTTGTTGAATATTATAGCATGTGTATGGTGCATGGTGACCAGCATTTGTATAATACCTGACTATGGTGAATGTCCTGGTACTTGTTGTCGTTGTTGCATGTATATAATGTTGCATGCATCATGGTGTTGGGCGGTGGTCCACTTTTAGTGAGCCTCAATCCTATGTTGATGGATTGGGTGCGAGTAGCTAATTCCTATGCTGATGGAATTAGTGAAGCTTTACATATGGTAATAGTAATGATTCTGGTGTGCTCTGATCCTAGGTGGGGATTGGAGCGAGTGAACATGAGAGTTCACAATTTGGTATCACACGCATTGAGCCGAGCTATTGAGTATCATTGCATTGTATAGTTATTTTGTTGTTGTTATTGGATTTGTGTGGAATGGTGATTGGTAGAATGGGTGATTATGCATGTATTAATCTGATGCTTACTTACTATTATGATTGTAATATCTCACCACTTCTGTTTGAATGTTGCCTTTACATAGGCATTGTACATATAATATGCAATAGAGGCATAGATGTGAGTTGAAGAGGGTGTTCTTCCTTTTGTTTTCGTTGAGCCAACGTCTACTCTAATGTGTAACACTAGGGGTGACCGTTTTTGTGTTTTGTTATGTTTGATGTTTCGTTTAACTATAATATTTTATAATGATGTTTTGAATAGTCATTGTGATGTTTCAACTGTAATAAAAGTTGAAGTTGAACATGTGGGTTTTTATTATTATTATTATTATTATTATTATTATTATTATTATTATTATTATTATTATTATTATTATTATTATTATTATTATTATTATTATTATTATTGTTATGAACTTTATATTTGTTACATGTCTATTAGCATGAACATTTTTTGTTGAAATGTAGCATCCTAAATGCATGTTGTTTTAATTTACTCTGATAATTATTTTAAAAATTACGCGGGGGTATTTAAGGTGTTATATTTTAGCTTGTTTGACTTTTCAGAAGTCGAAGACTGAACATCACAAGTCGTTGGGTCTGATGCAACCGTTGAGCATTTTTGAGTGGAAATGGGATAACATTTCCATGCATTTTGTGATGAGTTTGCCGAAGACAACGAAAGGATGTGACTCCATATGGTTTATTGTTTATGGATTGACTAAATCAACTCATTTCATTCCGATTAAGATTAGTTATTCCTTGATGAAGTTAGCCGAGTTGTATATTAAGAAGGTTGTTAGCTTTCATGGTATTCCTTTGAGTATTATTTCATACATGGATTTGAGATTCACATGCTGGATTTGGCAGATTTTACAGGAAGCATTAGGTACTAAGTGAAGTTGAGTTTTGCTTATCACCTGTAGACAGACGGTCAAACGGAAAGGACTATCCAATCCTAAGATGACATATTAAAGGCTTATGTGCTAGAACAAGGAGATATTTGGGATAGCTACTTATCGTTGATTGATTTCACTTACAACAACAATTTTCATTTAGGTATTGGAATGACACCATTTGAGGCTTTGTATGATAGGAGGGGTAGGACACCATTTGCGTTTTATTTAATTAATTAGTATGTGGTGTGCTTTAATTAAAATTATTTGCATGTGTATGTGGTGTATGGTTGGGTGTAATTAGAGATTTAGTGGACTAGTAGAAAGACTAAATAATTTAAAATAATTACAATTGATAATTTTTTAAATTAATTAATTAAAATAAGTAGAAATAGTGCTTTTAGGTGGAAAGTAATAACTAATTAAGGAGAAATAAGAGAAGTAGTGAACATTTTAAGAAGAGTTGGGCCAATGTGTAATTAACAAAAAATTAAATTAGGTTTTTAGAGATAAATAGGGATTAATAGAGCTTTTGAGGAGTTAGTACGTGAAATAGAGTTATGGGGAGAAAATGAGGCTTGTGGCTTGAAGAGGGAAGAACACAAACCACCAACCGTCATCATTTTTGAATTTTGGCTAGGAATCTGATGTAAAGGGGGATAAAGGGTTTCTATATGGGTGTTTGGAACTAAAGAGTAGAAAAGAGATGTAGAAGCAAGCTTCAAGCTCATTAAAGTTTTGATGAAGACAACAAGAACAAGCTTTCTACGCAACACATACATACGCAAAAAGCAAGAGTTTCAAGTAAACATCAAGGATCAAGATAATGCTCTAACATGTGACAATTGTGATCAAGCTTCTCATACAAGTTTCAAGTGTTGAAGATAGAGTTTTGAACATCAATTCAAAGGTATAACAGATATTACTTGAAAATACCTATACAAGTGTTCAAAAAATTCATATCTCACTACACATATATCACAAATACTTTTAAAACATTTTTTGGTTACTCACTCATGTTAAAAATAATTTTGTTTTGAAAATCTTTCAGTGTTAACTGATTAACCCTTTTGGTTAACCAGTTAACGGATCTCAAAATTAATTTATTGGTGATTTTATTACAGTATTAACCGATTAACCTATATGGTTAACCGATTAACATGTGTAAATTTTGAATATTTTTTAAACGTTGAAGAGTGTTAACCGATTAACCTATTTGGTTAGCCGATTAACACTGAAGCAGTAAGCAAAAATGACAGTTTTTTATGAAAATATGCATTGATTTCATTTTGATTTCTGACTGTTTTTGCTGCATAAAATCACACCCTTTTGGAAAGGTTTTTTTTATCAGTATAAATTGATATCAGATTTCAAATTCCAATTCACCTCCAAGAAACAAAATCATAAAAATTACTCATTTTCTTTATCTCTCAATTTTTCATAAAGTGTTCAAAATCAGTCTTTGAAAAGAAGCTTTTTGAATAAACTTTCACACTATCACAACTTCATTTCATTTCCTTTTAAAAGAACACTTGTATATCTCTTTGAGTAATATTTGTTTCAAGGAGAAGATCGATCGTCAAGATTGATAGCATCACTATATTCTCAAGACATCAACTTATTTCAAGATTACTTTCTTTATATTACCTAGTTACCTAGGACTGTTGGAAATAAGTGAGAGTGTGAAGAGGATTGTTCTTCGACACTTAGATTACCTATAGATTAGATAGTAGGCTTCACCCTTGGTGTGATTAGGCTATGAAATTATTCTAAACTATAGTGAAATCTCTTTCGAGTCGAAAGGGAAGTGGAGTACTCTCAGAATGTGAGGGGAACCACTATAAATTTCTTGTGTCTCTTTTTCTTTTCCGCACTTTATTTTCAAGTCCTAACATCATAACCGAAAAAGAACCAAGAACCGCAAAAGATTGCAAATAACTTTTTGAGAACCTAATTCACCCCCCCCCCCCCCCACTTAGGCGCATTCACAAGTTACAATTGATATCAGAGCAGGTTATAGGTAACATGTTCCTATTCGATCCAGATGGCTTCCGCAAATAACAATCTTGTATTCAACGATGGTGGTAGTAGCAACAAGCCTCCGTTGTTCTGTGGCGAATATTTCGACTTCTGGAAGATCCGCATGAAGGCACATCTAGAAGCACAAGGAAGTGAAATATGGAAGGCTGTTCAAAATGGTCCTTTTATTCCTACTACGGTGGTCAACGGAGTTGGTTCATCAAAACTGCAAGGATCATGGGATGATGATGATAAGAAGAAAGTTCTTTATGAAAAAAAGGCGATAAATATCTTACAAAGTGCACTTGGAATGGATGAATTCTTTCGTATCTCAACATGTAGAACGACCAAGCAAATATGGGACACTCTTGTTAAAACTTACGAAGGAACCGCCAAAGTCAAAAGATCCAGATTAAATAATTTAAGTCAAGAGTACGAACTATTCAGAATGCAACCAGAAGAATCTATCCTAGACTTGTAGAAAAGATTCGTGCATTTGATAAATCACTTGAATGCACTTGGTAAGACACTAACAAATGATGTAATTAATCTTAAAGTGCTTAGATACTTATCAAGAGAATGGAAACTCAAAGTGACGGCGATTTCCGAAAAGAAAAGTCTATCAACAATGACATCCGCTACGTTATTCGAAAAGCTCTAAGAATATGAGACAGGACTTGGACGATTAGAGAAACATGAAATTCAAGAGAAGAAATCCAAGAGCATTGCCTTAAAAGTTGAATCCAAAGAAGTGGAGAAAGAAGACAATACCGAAGAGGACGAAAATTTTACGCTTCTTGTAAAAAGACTAGGTAAGTATTTTGGTGCAAAAAATAATATTAGAAACTCTAGTTATACAAGAAGAAAGAAGTTCTCAAGGAACAAAGAAAAAGAAACATCAACATCCAATGGAGACATTACATGCTATGAATGTGGAAAACAAGGCCACATCAAACCGGAATGTCCTAAACTCACAAAGAATCATGACCATAAAGGAAAGAAGGATTATAAAAAGAGAGCCTACGTTGCTTGGGATGACAACAAAATAAGTTCTTCATCGGAATCTGATAGTGATCAAAGCGCAAATCTAGCATTGATGGCATCACGTCATTTTGACGATGAAGACAATAAGGTTAGTAGTGATTTCTCAATTTTTGATAATGATGCTCAAGGAGTAATTGATGAACTTTTGAGTGAATGCAAAATTCTATATAAAACCATTTCCTCTCAAAAGAAACAAATAACAACTTTAGAAGAAAATATTGAGAAAATGAAAAATAATCTTAGAGATGAAAAGGAAGAATTAGTTAAGAATTTTGCATGCACTAAATGTGAATCACTCTCTTTTCAAATAGTTCAATTAAAAAGGGTCCTAGAAAGATATGAAAAAGGACAAATTGGATTGGAATGTGTTCTTAGTAATCAAAGATACTCAAATGATAAAAGTGGTCTTGGTTACTCAAAATTTTTTAAACAAACTTCTAACAAGACCATCTTTGTCAAAGCTAAAGAACAAATTCATATGAAAAAAAGTGATAATCATAAAAAAAAAAATTCGATAAAAGGTAAAAGAGTTAATAATATTTACTTAATTTCCTTAGATAATCATGTGAAAAGTGAATGTGAGCAAGACACACATGTTATACATTCAATTCACAACCAACATCACCATAATCTCAATAACCAAGTCATGTTTGATCAATTTATTCAAGTGCTCCATATGAATGTGAGCAAACCTCTTATGCCATAACCATGATTCATTGTTGCTTGCCAACAGACACCTAACATTCAAAGACAAGTTATCTAAGGAAATTAAGAAAATATTATTAACTCTTTTACCTTTTAGCATAACTTCATGAGTAACTTCGTTTTCAATCAAACATTCATTTTTAGTGAAGTTGATTTTGAAACCTCGGTCACACAAATTCCTTAGATAACACAATGTGAAAAGTGATAATCATGAAGGCCGATAAAAATGGCTTTTCAGCCATTTCTTTTTTCATCCCAACTCAAATCCTCTCTTCTTCTCACTAATCCTTCTCAATTATTTTTCATTTTCTTATGGTTTTCACCTTTCTGCAAAAACCATGACACTAAAGAGAAGTTGTATCTCTAATGTCTCAACCTCACTTACTCCACAACCCTCTCAAACTGCATCAACACATTCCATATATCTGTTTACAACCGAAGCAAGTGTAGAATTTTTTTTTCAAATTAAAGAGTATACGGTGGTTATAGAGCGTGCTTTTGATATGGATAATCTCACTGGTTACGAAGAGTTAAGCACATGCTAGAGACGAGAGGGTAGACTCGCTTGAATAGGCTGGTCAAAGAGACAAATCAATCAATTGGGTTCGAGTTTTATGCCAGTGCGACCAATCGACCATCTGACTCATATTCTTTTTATGTAAGGTAAAATCATTGACTTCTCCCCTCCTGCTATAAATTCTCTTCTTCATCTCAGAGCACCCCCTAGTTTCAATATTCTAACTATGAGAGGGTTTCATGTGTTTGATGAGATGAGTCATTTTATGTTGTCTGAATTTTGTAATCCTTGGGCTGAGTGGATGATGGAAAATGAGAGTTATATCAAGTTGAGGCTAGAGATATGCAACCTATACCAAAGGCTTGGGCATCCTTTTTTGTCCAAACTTTGGAGGTTGTTTCAAATCAGTATGAGTTAAAAGTAAAGTATTGCTTGAGAGATTCGTCTATTCAAGTCTCGTTTGAGGGAATCGCCTTTTCAAGTCTTGCCTGAGGGTCTCGCATTTTCATGTCTCATATAAGAGATTTTTCTTTCAAGTCTCTCCCATAAAGAAGTTATCTTATGTTTGGTTTAAATCACTTCGCCCTTCCTAAACCTCATATTTGAGATATTGTGGACTAGAATAATTCTGATTGAGCCCTGGAAGAGTACATCCCATAACTCAATCAAACCAAAAGCGTCTTAAAAGAGACATATGATGAATAAGGCAAACATTATATGACGAGTCATGAGTCGCCCGATCTATTCTACCTTGCCTAAGACATGGGTTGCTTGGGCAAAACATGTGTTATTAAAGTTGAAATTTTACTAATACATATGAACTGATTTTTGAGGAAGAACGAGTCTTTTTATTCTCATGCTATAACCAAACGGTTGGATTTGACCCGTTCTTCATTAACAATTTGATCTCAAAAATTGTAATATTCACATATAAAGCAAAAAAATTCGCCCATCGTCGACACAATCTTCTCTATTATGTTTTTGCAAGTACACTTCTGAATAAATAATTACATATTACCATGCCAAAATAGAAATTACATTGTCTTGAAACAATAATGATAGCAACATAATATATGATAGAAAAATGATACTCTTACATCGATATTTTACACCTACTGTTCACTAATACGGTCAACACTGAAATATTATAATAATATATATTTCTTATTTTAAAATATAAAAATAAATTATTTTTTACTTATTTTTTTAATTTTTTTAATTTTTAAATTAAATAATATTGATATAAAATTGTGTGATTAACTAACTTCATATCTTCATTAACCAATATGTTACATTTTATTAACCAAATTTGTTTACGGTTAAAAATCATTTTTAATATCTGGACATTTATTAACCAACTTCATAACTTAATTAATCAAATTTTTATTTTTTATTTATCAACTTTAATTTATTATTAAAAATTATTTTTAATATCTCTGCCGTTTATAAATCAACTTCATTAATCAAATTTTTACATTTCATTAATCAACTTTGTTTCACTATATAAAATGATTGTTTACGATAGTATTCACGTGCATTATTTACATACTATTTATAAATAATATTTTGTATTAAAAAAATATTATTTATTGTATAAATATAATAAAGTATATACAGTATATGTATTTGATGTAAAAATGAGTGTTAAAATAGCATTGTTGTATATTATATAATACATAGGCTCTATGATTTACATATATGCTATACTATAATTATCTTTGTTCAAATTGCTATTAAATTTTGTTATATCCTCAATTAAAATATTAATACTCCTATTTTATTGGAAAAAAAACGTGTGCTCTCTAAATATGATTATGTTATATATAAATCCTAAACAGTCATCAATCTTGTGCTCTAAATATGATTATAAGATTCTTAAACAGTCATTAATCTTATCCTCATCGTAACTTTCGATGCATACAGGTAAGAGCCTAATAAACAAATGAATTTAAGGAAGATACGATAAAAAATAAGTTGAAGGAAGATAAATAAAAAGTGCAAAAATTTTTGCACTATTATTTAATAAAAATATATCACTATTTTATATTATATAAATAATTAAAAAAATTTAATTTGATTTAATAGGTTAAATAATTTTTATTAGTTTATAATGTAAAATTATTTTATATTTTTGATAAATAAGTTAAATTTGTCCGAATTAAAATTTATAATATTTAAATTTAACTTAGATTTTATTTATCATATGTAAACTTTTTTCTCTGTTGAATAAACTTATACGAGATATTATTATTTTTATATTTTCAAAAATTAATATGATTTAAACTTGACTTGGATTGAAATGTAAACCTATGTAAATTGTGGAAATTTCCCAATTCATCCTCTAAAAATATCAGAAAATTATTAGAAAGATCATCCCGATAATATATTTTTTATTTAAATATTGTTTTTTTTACAAATTAACAATGACAATCAATCTTGTATATATATTATTTTTTTACTTTGTGTTTATGATAATTTAAATATATTAATAATAAATAAAAATAATTTGATAAAAATATTATTTTTTGTTTTTTATTAAATATTTTTTAATTTATATAAAATAATTAATTATAATTTTAAGACGGAGAAGATAATATAAATAACGCTTCAAGAATAAAAGCCTGAAGTATAAAAGACACCAATGATAATCAACTTTGAGAGATTTTTATCTGGCATTTTACACTTACGACTGGTGTCTCATAATTTATCATAATATATAAATTGTTTTTGTCAAACTTTTATTAAAAAATATTGCACAGATTTTTGACAGGACAAGTTAAAAATTTAATGAGTTGAAAAATCTGATAATATATTTATAAAGTTTAATAAGTATTTTTATCGATTTAAATAAAAAAGAATTGTAATTCTTTTAAAATTTTGAAATATTCAGTAGTTCATATTTGCTTTTTTATTTTTTTTGGAATATTTGAAAAAATTGGTAAAAAGTTATATATTTTTTCAATAAAATTATGATTTTTTATCGGATATTTTGAAAAAATATGATATAAAAAGTATGATTTTATATCGGCTATTTTAAAAAATATGATATAAAATCATAGTTTTTTAAACAAATATATGATTTTACATAGTTGTAAAAAAATATGTGTTTTTATTCGTGTTTTTCAAAAATCTGATAAAAATTAATAGATTTTTTAAAAATTTGATAAAAACTCATGTAATTCTCTAAGAATTCAGTAAAATGTCATAAATTTTCCAAAATTTTAAAAAACATGAATTAAAAAACTGTAAAATTCACTAAATGTATTAAAGTAAAAGCACTACTTCAAAGAGACGTCATATTTAAATGTATTGGAAAGATCTAAAATTTCATATTGGTTCGACATATAGTTTGAAAGAGTTTTATACAAGGATGGATCCAAAAAATTTAATAAGTAGGGTCAAGGTAAATTTTTTTTATACAAAAATCAAAATCAAATAATATAAATATTCTTTAAAAAAAAGTATATAAATACTTATATATAAAATGATGATGATAATATATATCTAAAAAGTTAAATATTACAAAATAAAATACAAATATATATATATATAAAAAAAATGAAGATAACATAATATTCAAAGATTATAATTTTTCTCTACGTGTCTTCATATTTTGAAAGTATTCTAAGTTTTTTTTTTTCATTTTCAACACTATCAAATATATCACTCTCTAGGTATGTTATCAAACAATCATTCAAAAATTCAATCTCCATACGATTGCGCAGTTGGTTCTTCATAAAATTCATATCTGAGAAACTTCTTTCAACAGTTGTTGTAGCCACAGGCAAAAGTAATTCCAACTTTAAAAGTAAGTACACCATTGGATAAACAATGTGTTTTTTAGTCTCCACCATCATTCTTGAAAGATCATTAATACCCTGTAGATTAGAAAATTGCTCACTAGATCATTAATACCCTTAAGAATTTGACTTTCTCTAAGAATATTATGTGCTTGCATGAAGCTCCAACAACATTAGATAAATTGTTAACTACAAGAAAAAGTCAAGCAATTTTTCACCATGCTTTTTAGCAACCGCTACAAGTGATAATTGGAAATGATGATAAAAACAATGAACATAGAATGCGCACTTATTTTCTTTCAATATCAAACTTTTGAGACCATTAAACTTTCCTTTAATATTACTTGCCCCGTCATATCCTTGTCCACGAACTCTTGACAAGTCTAAATTGTACTTTGTCAATAAAGACATAACACTTGTATTTTCAACATGGACAATACCATGAAACCTCTCAATGATACATCCTTTCTTGTCTACATTACGTAAGACAACAACCATTTGCTCTTTAACTGAAACATCTTGAGATTCATCAATTAAAATAGAGAACAAATCATTTTCAAGATCATCAATAATAACTCTTGTGGTCTCAGAAGCAACAGCTTTCACAATATCTTTTTGAATGCTAAGTGACACTAATTTGAGATTTCCACAAATTTTTTTAATACTTTATCAATCTCTTCATTATGATTACAAAGAAATTGTAGAATCTCGAGAAAATTACCTTTACTCTTTGAGTCCACTGATTCATCATCACCACGAAATTCCAATCTTAATTTTAATAAAAGTCAAATACAATCAACTGTTGCAGTTAAATAAATCTGATATTCCCTCTTGATCAAGTCAGATAGTTTGTTGATAGCAACTTCAATATGTTGTTTTTGATTCAATAGTACATTACATTTTCTCCAAGCTTGGTTGTGAGAACTATTAGGACCTCCAACATGGACGTCGAGTCTGTCTTTATTTTTCCAATTTGAAAATTTCTCAGTCACAAATGTATCCCAAACCTTTGTGTTCTCCTATCTCATGTCTCATAAAGTAAAAACATAAACAAAAAACACCGTCTTTTGGTACACTATATTCCGACTAACTACTAAATTCAAGAAACTAGTCTGGATTGAACTTACGTAAAGACGTACCAAATTTTCGTTGTGGAAAATTATGATCCTTTGGTTGACAATGCTCTTTTTGTAAATAAGCTCTTCGAATTTTATCTCGACCATTTGGATGATAAAATGACATTTGATTTTTCTCTCCAAGATCAACGGGAAGATTATTTAAATCGACATCTAAAAATCTTTTTTTCAAAGATGCTCTACTTGTTGTGTAGATACATTTTCTACTTCATTAACTTGTTGAGACTCTAATGTTAATTTTCTTTTAAAATATTTTTTCATTTCTAACACAAAAAATTTACACTAATTAGTTACTTCATTCTAATACAACTACAAGCATAAGGTTAAAATTAAAAACATGATAAAAATTGAGGCAAAAATATGAAATCACTTGAATATTGTCTTTTAACTCTACTATGATATAAAGATTAAAAAAAATTAAAAGTAGGAGATTTATGAAGAAAAAAAAAATAGTGTATAGAAGAAAGAAGAAAACAAAAAAAAAGTACAAATGAAAACAATTTGTTGTTGTACTTTACAGATTGATTTATAATTAGAAGAATCTATACAACTTTCTTATGTCTATTTAATTTCTATTTACTTTTTAAAAATATAATAAAACAAAATTACTAGTCAAATTTATGTTCCATAGAATTTAAATCAAATGAGTGGTATGGGGACAATGATATATTTTATGTGGGGTCAATATTCTAAAATAAATCATTATTAATTTTTTTAAATAAATTAAGTGGGGTCATTTGCCCCTAATGCACACCAAGTAGATTCGTGCCTGTTTATATAGAGTGGACACCACCCATCATACAAGCCTGTTTTATAATGATGAGTTAGGTCAAACTCTAATATTATATCAGAGCCTATTGATCGAATCATGGGTCGTCCATCATTAATATCCACGCACCAAGTCCAAAGGAGTGATGAGTGTGAGAGGTGTATTGAGAAAATCTAAAGTCTCACGTTGATTAAAGATAGAGCTTTGAAAGAGTTTATATAGAGTGACATCACTCACCTTACAATCCGGTTTTGTAAGAATGAGTTAGATCAAATTTTAATATATTAAATTTAACCTAACTCATTCTTACAAAACCGTCTTGTAAAGTGAAGGATGTCCACTCTATATAAACTATTTTCAAGCTCTATGTCTAAACAATATGAAACTTGGGATCTTCTCAATACGCCTCTCACACCTAACACTCTTTTTGAGTTTGGTGCATGAATTTTAAATAGTGGGCGACCCATGGTCATATTGATAAGCTTTGATATCATATTAGAGTTTGACTTAACTCATCCATACAAAACCAGCTTTAAAACTGATTTGTAAGGTGAAATGTGTTACTCTATAAAAACTTTTTCAATGCTTTATTTCCAACCATGCGGGACATGAGATTTTTCAAATACACCATTCACGCACAACACTCTTTTGGACTCAGTGCATGGATTTAAACGGTGGACAACCCATGGTTCGATCGATAGACTTCGATACCATATTAGAGTTTAGCCGAACTCATCCTTATAAAACCGGCTTGTAAGGTGAGATGTGTCACTTATAAACTATTTTTAAGCCCTGTCTAACCAATGTGAGATTTGTGATTTGAAATCTTTCCAATACACTTCCTCACGCTCAGCACTATTTTGGGTTCGGTGTGTGGATATAAACGGGGGACGACCTATGGTCCAATCGATAAGCTCTGATAGCATATTAGAGTTTGACATACATCATTTTTACAAAACCAACTTATAAGATAAGTAGCGTCACTCTATATAAATTATTTCAAGACTCTATCTCTAATCAATATAGAACTTTATTCTACCAAATAACGAGACCTCAATTTACGATGTCATAACTAACAATAATCTAGCAAAAATCTAACATTCAACTAATCAAAACGTATTGCAAAGAGTTTCGCTAAACCTCACATAAATCACAAAATACTTTTTTTTACCTCAACTCGTTTTTCGAAAGTATAATGACACTTAAACTCGAATCTTAAAGTCATAAGAGTTTATTTAAAATTAAAATAATATTAAAATTATGTGTATCACATGTATAGTAATATAATACTACTAAACACTCGGGCTATTTATAAGATTTTAGGATTTTATCTTCCTACTTTTCCTAAACACTCTCTCTCGAAATTAAGATTTTATCTTCCTATTTTTCCTTATGTCAAGATTGAGAAACTAGCATCCTATTTATAAGAAAAATAACACACTAACCTAATAGGCTTTTTAACAATTACCCATTACAAGCTAACTTAGGGTACAAGCTAACTTAAACACTCGGGTTTACAAGTAAGGCCCAATCCAATATGCTAAAAACCTAGCAATATTGACTAATGCATATTAGAAAAAACTTCAACTACAACACGCATTACTCTGACAGCAACATGCAAACATACTTTGATCTCATGCTTAATTCCTGTCGAACCAGAAGCTACCCTTCGACCATACTAGAGTTTGATCCAATATCTCATAAATCTCCACCCTGGATCTAACTCTATGACATCAAGAAACTAGCTTTCTTCATGCAGCTTTATCAACTGCATACAGTGGTAAAACTTGCAACTAGGCAATGTCTTGGTGATCATATCAGCAACATGTGAATAAACTTTGATTGTTGTTTTACTATCTTCATCCAAGGCTCCACCATAAATTAGGACTCTATTTAGAGACCCGCTTATGTACCTTAGAATACACTTTAATGCTTGCCAGTGAGCCTTTCCAGGATTCGCCATGTACCTGCTTACAAGACTTACTGCATATGCTATGTCAGGCCTATACCATATCGTACATCAAAGAACCTACTATGTTAGCATATGGAATGCTATTCATATAAGTTCTTTCAACATCAGTGTTGGGACACTGATCTATACTCAGCTTGAATTAAGGGTTTGTCGGAGTCATAACAGGCGTTGAATTCGACATACCAAACTTTTCGAGAACCTTCCGTAGGTATGGCTCTTGAGATAAGTATAATTTCTACTACTTTTTATCTCTTCGGATGTCAATCCCAAAAATCTTGGACGCAACTTATAGATCCTTCATGTTGAACTCCTTATTGAGTTTAGCCTTCACCCTCATTACCTCTTCGACATTCTTGCTTGCTATTAGAATACCATCCACATAGAGCAACAAAATAAAAAGTGGATTACCCGGTTGAAATATGAAGTAAACAGAGTAGTCGAACTGACTTCTGATGAAACTTATGAACTTGTTGAATCTCCTATTTCACTTTCGAGGAGATTGTTTTAGTCCATATAAAGATCTACTCAGTTTTCACACATAATCTTCCTTCCCTTTTTCGACATACCCTTCAGGTTGCCTCGTCAGTAGAGCTGGAAATGAGTCGAGTCGAGTCGAACTCACCTCAGCTCGGCTCGACTCATTAAGAATTGTTCGAATTCGAGTTCGAGTTCGAGTTCGACATGAACTTTTTTTTAACCTCAAACTCGACTCGTTATAAGTTCACGAACAGTTCGGTTCGACTCGTTAGGTTCATCTCACGTGGTTCACGAACTTAAAAACTATTTTTTAAAATATATATATTTTTTAGTATATTTGACATTTTAAATAAATATATATTTTTTAAATAAAATATTAAAATAAAATAAAAGTTATCATATTGAAATTTAACTTTATCTTCGAAATCTACTAATTCAAAACCTACACAACTTTAAAGAGATACATTTGAGAGTCTAATTCAAAAACTACTAAATTTAAGATTAAATTTGTCTAAGATTTAAAATAAATATTTAAACCTAATCTTAAAGACAGTATAATTCTTTTCATATGTAATCGAGTTGACTCATGAACCTAACGAGTCGAACTATGTATAGTTCAAGTTCAGCTCATTTAGTTAACGAACTTAATTTTTCGCTCATACTCAACTCATTTGGTTCATGAACCTAGTTCAACGATTTAATTGTCGAGTCGAATTCCGAACTATCTTCGAGTTGGTTTGGTTCATTGCCAGCCCTACTCGTCAGGATTGTTTCATCTAAATCACCATACAAGAACGCAGTCTTCACATCCATCTATTCCAGTTCAAGGTCGAACTGTGTCATTGTGGTAAGCAACATTCAAATGGATATATGCTTCACAATAGGAGAGAACATATCATTGAAGTCAACACCTTCTTTTTGAGTGACCCCCTAACAACCAATCTTTCCTTGTATCTTTTTGACGCCACTCCTTCGATTCCTTCCTTAACTTTGAAAATTCATTTACAGCTGACTAACCTGGCTCCAGCAGGTTTCTTGATCAGTTTCTAGATGTTGTTATCATGAAGAGATTTCATATCATCATCCATGGCCTTTAGCCATTCAGTCTTCTTTCGACTCTTCATAACTTTCTTATAATCTCTAGGTTCTTCGTCTAGAACCTCACTTGCAGAGATTAAGGCATAAGCTATAAGATCTGCATACCCAAGTCTCTGAGGTGGCTTGATGACTCTCTTCGACCTGTCTCTTGCTAGCAGGTAGTCATTATCAGTCTCCTTATTTTCGACAACATCTTCTGCGTCTTCTTCGACTTCATCTGGGATACGCAATTCAGTATCAACATGCTCCACCTCAATAGGAATCTTTCCTTGTTCCAACTCTTCGTCAGCATCATCAATTTTGTTGAAATGCATCTCTGCTTCATTGAAAACTACATCTCGACTGGTGATACACCTCATGTGACTTGGCTCTATGCACCATAGCCTATAAGCTTTGACTCCTTCAGGGTATCCCATGAACATGCATTTCAGAGCTTTAGGTTCAACCTTGTCTTGCCTAATATGAGTATAGGCCACACAGCCAAATACTCTCATTCTGTCGACACTAGGTTGATGTCCTGACCAAACTTATTCAGGTGTCTTCATTCCCAAGGCATTCGAGGGACATCTATTTATCAGGTAAGCTACTGTCGAAACAGCTTTCGCCCAAAACACCTTCTTCAATCCAACACTAACCAACATGCATCTAACCCTTTCAAGGATTGTTCGATTGAATCTCTCAGCTAAGCCATTTTGTTAAGGAGTACCTGCTACAGTCTTATGCCTTGCAATCCCAGACTCAACACAGTAATTATCGAATGCTTCGTTGTAGAATTCAAGACCATTGTCGGTTCTCAATGTAACACCCCAAATTTAATTGGAATATTTAATTAATTTATTTAATTGAGAATATTCGTATTTTGGGGGTTTTCGGTGGTTTTGTGGATTATTGGGAATTATGCATTTTTGGATTATTTATTTAATTAATAGTATACAATATAGAAATATTAGTATTATTATTAGTTAAAATAAATATAAGTGAAATAAGGGTAATTTGGGAATTAAGAGGAGTTAGTAAGGGTGTTATGGGAAAAATCCAATTGTGTGGCCCAAGACTAGGTTTGACAAAAAGGAATTCTGAAGGAAATTAGGATTCATTTTGTTAACCGTGAAAAGTATTGAGGCCAGAGCTCTGAGGAGAAGATTGGAGGCAGAAGCTTCGAGAGATTCCCTGAAAGATTGAGAAGGCTTTGATCGACAACTAAGGTATGGGGAGTATAGCCTTTCATAATTTTCCATGTGTGAATTTCAGTATATTTAAGGTTGATTTAAGGGTTTAAGAGTTTTGAGGCTAATAATGAGAAAAAAGGATTTTTGGCCTTCGTAGCCTAAATCGATTATTGAGAATTTTAACCGTAGGGATTTATTTGGGGAAAAGGAAAACTAGGCCTTCATGGCCAAAAACTATGATTTGACTCTAATAGTAAATTTTATAGTGAGAACCCTGATGGTTGTGGTGTAGTGGTAAGTATTCCTGATTGTTAGAGTATAGATATGAGAAATAGTGATCTTTGACCTTTGTGGCCTAAACCTATTAGTGTGAATCTAACCTGGAATCCGTTGGGGAAAAGGGAAAGGTAGGCCTTCATGGAAAAAACCTTGAATTGTTATATGTCTAACTCTGAAGAGATAGGAATATTTAATAGTGAGTAACTTTGATGCCTTAGGGTGTAATTGAAGGAAAAATTGTGATTTAGGGCGTGAATATGTTACGGGATTGGCCTAGTAAATCGTAGGTTTTGTGCCTTTATCATCGTAAGACCTTAGGTATGATTTAGAGATATTTTGGAGGCATTGGAAAAGTGAATCGTGTGGACTTTTGAGTTGATTTAGGTTCTGGAGCGTAACAACGTTTTGCTGTCCGTCACAATTGTTCATGTCTTCGGTCGAAATCGTTTTGGACGTAACTTTTGATCCATAAGTCTGTTTTGCCCCCCGTTCGAAGCGTTGGAAAGCTAATGAATAGGGCTATAACATAGTATAGATAAGGGAATTGGTTTTCCAATAATTTTATATCTAATTATGTTTGAGAAGTCAATTGTGTATATGTTCTATTAATGAATCATGTTATGGTTCAGTGATGTCTTGATGTTTTGATGTTGCAATTTTCTTGATGAATTACCATGAGGGTAACTGTGATAATATGTGATAATATAATGAATTAACATGAGTAGGACCGTGAAGTTTATGTGATTAATAGGCGATAGTATGAGAATTACCGCGAGTATAATTATGAATTAATATGTGATAATATGTGATAATATGATGAATTAATATGAGTATGACTGTGAGCGCTATGTGATTCGTATATGATTATATGATGATTTTTATGATGTATGATAATGATTATTATGATTATATGATGACATAATGCATGATGATGATTATTATGATGAGCCATGATGACATGACGTATGATGATGATTATGATGATGAGCTATGACGTTTGATGATGATGAATATGATTAATGATGATGCACCTATGATGCTGTTATGAGGATGATTTGTGACGTGTCCATCATGCATTCATGTGTATTCGGACTTCGGTTCAGGACCTCGATTACTTTGGCTGCAATCCCATTGTGTGGATGTGAAGTGTTTTGATGTGCTCCGGTTCTCAAGTAGAATCGATCCTATTGATGGGAATCTATTGAGGGTTGATGACCCAGTGTCTATCGTGCTGTAATGATTAGTACCACATGCATTGAGTCTTGCTGCATTTACATTTATGGGTCCTTTTGTATGAATTATGACGTTGTGGCCTTTGAGGCATATTGAAGGATATAAATGTGTTGAATATCATTATGATGCCATTTATATGTTGATTTTTACACATTGATTATTATGAATTGTTTTACTCACCCTGTTTGTTTGAATGTTACCTCCACGTGGGTAACATGCAGATGATCAGGTTTAGCCGTGGACGCCGTTGAGGAGTTTTGAAGTCTTTAAGTTGTTAGTCTTTTGGTTAACTTAGAGGGTCTTGCTCTGATATGTAACATTGGATTGGGTTCTTTTGAGTTAAACTATATACTGTTGAGTTATTTTTCTTATCTTCCCGTATGAGGAAAACCTTGATTTATACCTTTTGAGTTCCGCTGCTTTGTGCAATTTGATGTATTTTGAGAAAACCCATTGTACACAGAGCATTGACTTATTTTGAGCTATTGAGAAATGTACATCCTTTGAGGTGATTTTTGTTGAGTTAAATAATTTACTCTGATATCTGTGTTATTTTGCCTTAATAATTGTGGGGTAAAGAATGGTGTTACACTCAACCTCTTAACCTTTCTTCCAGTTTGAGTTTCGACCAGAATCTTCCAACTTTTGAAATTCTCAAAATTTTCATCCTTCGCCTTCTAAATGAATACTCATAGCTTTCTGGAATAGTCATCAACGATGGATAAAAAATACCTTGCACCTGAGTGTGAAGGATTCCTTCCAGGCCCTCAAAGATCAGCATGAATGCAATCCAAAGATCCATGTGTTTTTTGCTTGCCTTTGTTAAACTTCACCCTACAGAATTTACCAAATACACAAGATTCACAAAACTCCAACTTTTGACTTTGTCACCTCCTAGCAGGTTCTGCTTCATTAATTCGACCAGGCCTCTTTCGCTGACATGGCCCAATCTCATGTGCCATAATTCTGTCTTCGACATAGGTTTCGTGGATGCAACATTTGTCGAACCACTTACAACCTCAGCCTTAAGGGTATACAAGCCTTGTTTCTTCACGCCTCTCAAGACTTCCTTCGACCCCTTCATGACTCTTAGGATACTTTTCTCTCCTTGAAAAATGTATCCCTTTTTGTCGAATTCACCAAGAGAAATCTAATTTCTCTTCAAGTCAGGTACATACCTGACTTCAGTCAATAACCTTATTGACTCATTATGGAGCTTGAATCTCACATATCTAATACCTGCAATTTTGCAAGATTTGTTGTTTCCAAGTAGCACAGATCCACCATCTTGATCACATAGCTCCTCGAACAATTCTCTGTTTGGAGTCATGTGCCAAGTGCAACCGAAATCCATAATCTACTCTTTTCTCGAGTCGCCACTTGAAACCACAAGAACATCAGATCAGTCAAAGTCATCTTGAACAATGGCTGCTTGTCATTACCTCCATGATTTTTCAGGCGTTCAGGGCACACCTTTCTTATGTGACCCTCCTTCTTACAGTGATAACATTGAATACCAGATGTTTCGCCACTATAAGATTTCTGTTGAATTTTACCTTTCTTCTTGTCGAACTTATCATCCTTTCGCAAGAATTTCCCCTTAACGGCCAAACCTTTGCCCACCGTCGAAGGTTTATGCTCCTTTCGTTTGTTCAAGTCCTTAGAATACAAGGTTGATTGAACTTCTTCAAAGGTCAGGAACTCTTTCCATACAAGAGAGTTTCTTTGAAGTGAGCATGTGTTATAGGAAAAGCACACAGCAACAACAGTGATTGATCTTCATCATCAATCTTCACATCAATATTTTCAAGATCAAGAATCAGCTTGTTGAATATACCCAACTGCTCAGCCAACCCTTTGTTTTCACTCATCTTGAATGAATACAAAGTTTGCTTCAGGTAGAGTCGATTCACCAGAGATTTGGTCATGTACAAACTTTCAAGTTCCACCCATAATCCCGATGTTGTAGTCTCGTTTGATATCTGTCGAAGAACCTTATCACCAAGGCTCAACAATATTGCGTTGTGGGCTTTCTCGATCATGCCCATCTTTTCTTTTTTTATTAATGTAGTGTCCATGGTTGCCTCTCCCTTCAACGCTTTCAAACAACCCTGATGAATCAGTAGGACTTTCATCTTCAAGCGCCACACACCGAAGTCGTTCACTCCGGTGAACTTTTCAATCTCATACTTTGTTGAAGGCATCTTCTCCACGCTCACTGGACCAATTTGTTATGAATCAAATACCTTGAAACAAAGTATAAACAATTTCTTTATGATCAAGAAACACACAAGGGTTAGGGTTAACAAAGAAATCAAGGTAAAACAACAAGAAACAACAAGGATTGGTTATAAACTGCTATTCTTTCCTTTCTCTTAGAAACGAGATTACAAGTATACAAGAATAATAAAATAACCTCTCTCTCTTGAAATTAGAATTTTATCTTCCTATTTTTCCTTATGCCAAGATTGAGAAACTAACATCCTATTTATAAGAAAAATAGCACACTAACCTAATGGGTTTTTTAACAAGTACCCATTACAAGCTAACTTAGGGTACAAGATAAATTAAACACTTGGGCTTACAAGCAAGACCCAATCTAATATGCTAACAACCTAGCAATATTAACTAATGCATATTAGAACAAATTTCGACTACAACACGCATTACTCCGACAGCAGCATGCAAGCATACTTCGACCTCATGCTTAATTCTTGTCGAACCAGAAGCTACCCTTCGACCATACTAGAGTTCGATCCAATATCTCACACTAATGACGGACTTCCATTATTTTGAGTTTGAATATTGAAGAAGAAGAGTAAGTGTGTGGTATGATGTGACTTTTCGCTTTTCCATTCTTCGTATGAGTGGGAGAAATTTGTTTCGACTTATGGGTTAAATAAGAAATTGAGCAACAAAAAAAGTCATTTAAAGATAAATCATGGTGTCAGAAATTGAACAACTTGTTTCCATCAATACATTAATATAAATAAATGATGGTTTAAGAAATTGAACTCAGACCAATAATTTTTATCTATTTAAGTCAACTAACATATACCAGTTAGGCTACACTGCCCACCCAATTTTATTATAATTAAATTTTGCAAGAACTAAAAATAAAATATTAGAGACCGAAAATCAATTTGAATATGTTTGCATTGAATTAAAAACAAAAATGATATATTTACAAGATGAATATAATTAAATTTTGCAAGAAATACAACAAAATATATATTTATTAATCTTATTTTTTAAAATTGTTTTATAGATGAAAATTTTGTTTGATAAATACATTTGCATTTATAAATAAAGATGATTTGGATACAATTTTTTACACTTTTAAAAATGCACAATATTACATATTTGTCATTGATAAAAATTCTATCATTTTTCTTTGATTTTTTTCTCTTCTCATTTTTCAAAAGTAAAAATCAAAATATCTAAAACTTTTGTACTTATTTAGTCTTCAAAACATATAAACAGAAGATGGTTTTAAAAAAACAATTATGTAAAATTATGCAACTTAACAAGTTTTATTACTTTTAATTTTTAAATATTAAATACAATAATACAAAACTAAATCAAATATCATAAATCTTTATAATTTAAGATTTTTCATCATATAAGTGAAATTTTATATAAATTTTAATAACTCACTAAAAACTCAAATATTAAAAATATAGTGACACTTTAAAAAATATATATGAGAAGATAATAAAACTAGTCGTAAATTATAGTGACACATTTAAAAAACATACGAGGAGATAAAAAAAATAGTCGTAAATTCTATTCAATACTACAAGACTATTACATCAATAAGGTATTTCAATGGACTCTCATGAGGGATGTCTCAAACCATTGTTCTATTATTTTTAAGCATGTCAGTCAGAAGTAGGGTCCTAAATCTTTTAGATTCAATAGTTATTGGTTAATCCATTGTAGTCTTCATGAGTTAGTGATTTTTTTTAGAATGGTACTGAGATTCATAAGTAGAAAGCTTTTGTTCTGATGGAGAAGTTAAAAGCCCTCAAAGTGATCCTAAAATCTTGGAATAAAAAAGTTTTTTTTTTCAAAATCTTGACTCTCAAATAGATAGTTTCAAGGAGGAGGTGAACATGGTGCATTCTTTGTCTAATCTTAGACCCTTATCTACGGAAGAGATTGATTCTAGATCCAAAACGATTGCGGATATGTGGTCCTTTATTAGGAAAAAAGATTTCAAATTGTTTTGTAGATCTAGGTCTAAATGGCTCAAGGAGGGTGACACTAATTTTGGTTACTTTCAGGCATCCGTTTATAGTATAAGTAGAAGGAATGATATCTTAGCTCTAAATATTAGAGATGCATATATAGAAGAGGTGTATGATATAAGGTGGGAGGTAGTGAATCTTTTCATTGAGATTTTTAAAGAACCAAATATTGATAGGCCTCATATAAATGGTGTAGTTTTCTGCTCTCTTTCAAATGAAAATAACCTTCCTTTGCTAGCTTTATTCTTTAGTCTCCTCGAGATTGATTGTTCAATGTCTCAGTTTGATGGTAACAAAACGTGACCTAGATAGTTTTAATTTCTCCTTGAAAGTATTCAGGATTTTATTTAGAGTATACCTAGGGATTAAATTTGATCAATTCCATCGTTTTTCTTATCTACCTCATAGTTTTACATCATACTTTGTGAGCTCGGAGAATTTAGGCTCATTTCTCTGATGGGATCCCTATATAAACTGGTGGCTAAAATGTTGGACATTAGCCTTGGGTTATTGATGGATAAACTCATATGCCTCAAACAATAATCTTTTCTTAAAGGGAGAATGTTGGTTGATGGAATAATGGTTATCAAGTGGTCGACTTGAACAAGATCTCTAAAAGAGCATGCCTCAATGTTAAGGTGAATTTTAAGAAAATGTATGACTCAGTTAGTTTTAACTTCTTGGATTATATGCTTATTAGATTTGGGTTTAATGAGAAATCGAGGTCCTGAATGAGATATTGTGTTTTTACTAATAATCTTGATGTGGTTGTAAATGGTATCCTACTCAAGAGATCAACATCTAAACGACTTTAAAGCAAGTGGACCACTTAACTTTCTTCCTTTTCCTTCTAGTGGCTGAGGGGCTTAGTGGTATAGTCTTAAAGGATGAAGAGATTGACATGTACTTTGGATTCAGGTTGAGCACATATAGGTTCGTGATGTCTCATATTCATTATGATAATGATACTCATCTAGTGGTTGTCCATACTCTAGAGAATATATAGAGTATTAAGGTTATTCTTAGAGATTTCAAGATGGCCTTAGTTCTTTGAGTGAACTTCTTCAAGAGTAGTCTTATAAGTGTTAGTGTGGATTTTTCATTTATATCCCATGCAAGATATTTTCTCTACTGTGAGATATATTCCCTTCCTTTTAAGTATTTTGGTTTGCTTTGGGGACTTATCTTCGGCTTGAAACTACTTTGGATCCTTTATTTGACTTACTAAAAATGGCTCAATTATTGGGAGCATAAATATGTTAGTTTGGGTGGTAGATTTATTATTCATAATTTAATGCTTAATGTTATCCCCGACTTCTTTTATTATTTTTTGAAGATGTTTATATTGGTTTGAAAGAAGCTTGTCATGTTACAAAGAAGGTTCCTATGGGGGTGAAAGCTGCTTAAAGTATAGATTGGATTAAGTGGAAAGATATCTGTAAACCAAAGAACAAGGGGATTATGATTCATGAATCTATAGTTTGTTAATCTTTCCCTTTTAGAGAAATGGAGGTGAATGCTACTTATAAGAGATATATGTCTTTAGAGGGAGATTCTTGTATATAGATATGGAGTTTTAGATGTTTCCTCTCTTTGTGTGTGTGTGTGGGTGGGTGGGTGGGGGGGGGGGGGGGTGGACTTGAGGGTTTCCACTCTATTTTTCCCTGGTGGAAATGAGTGTCTCTTCTTAGGTCTAAATAGGTTGATAGTTCATACTGGTTTGTCAATGGTGTTATTAGGAAAGTTGGGTCGGGTACTTAAACTTCCTTTTGGAAGGATCCTTAGTTAGGGTCTATCCACTTAAAAACTAAGTTTCTTGAACTATTCTCTATCTCTATTCAGTTTAATGGACTGGTGAGGAATACTGGTTTGGTGGATAATAGGGTATTGACTTGGAATCTTAGATCGCAAAGATATTTCTTTCTTATAAAGGTACTCGTTTTAGAAGAGCTTATATCTCTGCTTCAAGAAATCACTTTTTCCTCGGATAAAGATAAGTGGATTTGGAAGCATGATAGAGAGTACTTTCTCACTGGCCTCCGCTTACCTTGTTTAAAGAGTTAGTGCGATCTCTTCTTTGACTCCTTTTTCGATAGGAAGTCAGATCCTCCCCCTTATATGGTTATGTTGGGATCCTTCCGAGATTTTGGTCTTCTCTCGACAACTTTTGCAATGTAGACTTCCGTCTAGAGATAATATGTCTAAGAGAAGGGTGATTTCTAATCTTAGTCGGATCTCTTGTCCATGGTTGGGTGTTCGACTCACAGTTAAAAGGGGTTTTGTTATCGTCTCCACAGGGATTGTCCGATATCTTGATGTTTTCCTTTCAACAGTTTTCAGTTCTAAGAAAAAGGGAATCAAATTTTGGTTCATAAACTGTCACGATTTTTAGTAGCAAAGCCGGTAAATTCTAAAGTTATTGATTAACAAGATATATCAAAAGTATTTTTCGTCTACCCTAACTTATACGTATTCTTTCAATCTTGCATGTGATGGCGGATCCGATTAATATCATCGCATATTCTCTCAACACCGTCTATCTCTAGAGCGGCGTCATGAGAAATACCGTATTCATCGCTACATGATCTCTCCATATAACAACCAATATAGTAAGCATTAAGCTTAATACAAAGCGAATATCAACCATAGACTGATATCTCCAATCTATAAATCGGTAGATGAATATTTTAGGTCAAGTTCCATAAAATCTATGTCTAGAGTTTTACAAAATAAGAATGAATCATTAAGAACAAAAATATTCATCATATATTAATAATCACTTGTTCACATACAAGGTCAATCAAAAGAAATACATAAAGCTAAGGTAGACTATCTATACCTTTGATACAAAAGAAATTAGATACCCATAACCATGGTAGATTGCTTTACAAGTAAAGATATAAAATGAATGAGCATTTACGTCGAAGAATAGAACTCGAATACGAATCCAGCTTCTATTTGCAAAATCCCCCTTTTTGGTGAAGAAATGCTGAAAATATAAGTCTCTATGTGAAAATATGGGTTATGATCCCAAAAAGTGTGAAAAGTACTTATATAGAACAACTAAAATCTGTCAAGTTCGCCTAGAGAACTAATTCTTCGCCCAACGGACTTCACTTTATGGCACCTGAAGTGCCACTGAATAGTTAAACCGTCACTAAGGAAATATTTGAGTTTGCCTAGCGAACTATTCTTCACTCTGTGAACTACCTCTCTACAAGTTCGCACAGCGAACTTAACGTCCTTTAGTTACTGCCTCAAAACTGGGGTGTTTCACTAGTCCTTCGTTGCAACATTGCCTAGTGAACATCCGCTTCAAGTTCGCCCAGCGAACTTAGTGCTCTTTTCTTTCTGCCTCTAAATTGAGAGGGTTCGCTGGGGCTTTGCTGACACTTCGCCCAGCGAATATTCGCTATTGAACCTCACTGGTTGTTCGCCTTGCGAACATGCTAAAATTTCACATTTTCTTTGGCTTCCTTGTCAAATTACTTGTGTCTTACTTCTTTGATAGATTATGCCTAAATCATGCACAATAACACACAAATCAAATCAACCAAAGGTATTTGCACATAATTGAAGAATAGCATGAAAACATGGACTAAATCCAATCAAAATATAACAAATGAGATGAAAAATTCCAAATATAATTAATCAAATTAAAGCATATTTGGAATTCTACATGTGGGCATTTAGTTGAGATAATTTCTCGTCTCTTTGTTACTTATGAGCTAGCATTTTCTGTGTGGTATAGATTTTTTAAGTGGTTGAGGAAGGAGGCATATATTTATCCCTAATGACCATATGGTGTTGTTTTTAGTATTTTTTTCTTTAGAAGACAAGATTAAGTTTATGTTATCTTTTGATTTGCCACACTGTATTCTAGTCCAATTAGAAAATCCACAATGATGTAATCTTTAAGGGATTCACAAAATCAATGAAAGAGGATGGAGGAGAAGCAAATTTTTCTTGGCCAGGAAATGGTTTCTAGTTAGATTTGGAGTGAACTCTTGCACCATTACTGAATAACTTTAGAACTCTATTCTCTACATGTACCTATAATAAGTTGAATGTTTGCCTTGGTTTCGATATAGGTTGTGGCATTTGATTTTTGAGACTCTTTTGATGAGACCTGCTTTGTTGATGGTGAATCTGGTAGTTTGAGATTTAACATGCTACCAATGAAGTGAATTTTTAGTAGCATGAGCCTTTATCTACGGAGGCCTATTATTCAGTACTGTTGGTTGGAGTCTTCTTGTTGTCTGTTACTTTTTTTTATTGTTTTCTTTGGCCTCTTCTACCGTTTCTGACACTTCTTATATTTTGAAACTATCTATGTAGTATTTTGGTGATTTTTAACCCTATTAATATATTATTTTTACCATTAAAAAATTAATAGAGTACTTTAATCATGATTAACATAAACATAAAATTACAGCTATAATTTGTACCAAAACAAATTACGACTACAATATACATTTAGAGCGTCTTCACAGGAGCTTAATCCATTGGTTAGATGGAGAATTACAGACATTGAAAATATTAGAAGAATTGAAAGGCTTGTTACAGTGTACAACAATAATGGATAACATCGTATATGAGAGTCATTTAAAATTAACAATGATTATCGTATTATGATGCATAGTTCAGAGGAAATTGTTCGAATGGTTGTAATTACATAATTATGTTGCTTAGTTGGTTTATTTGTTGCTCGTGTTGTTGTTTTAATTGTTGTAACCAAATGTCTAAATCTTTATAAAAAGAACGTTGTTTTCAATATCAAATTAAATGGGCACATAAAATGAATTATATATAAAAAGCAGTACTATAAGTGGATTCTTTAATCATGTTGTAGAGTTTGCTCCAACATTGAGACAATTTGTACAATTGTGTCTGGCCTAATGGCATGAACTACATAATCTTGCTATTTTTTTCGTCGTATCCATTTCGATTCGATTACACGTGTTGTTAGGGCGATCCTTTTTCTTTCTTCGCATATTTTTGTTATGCCAAACTATACCCCCTTGATATGCAGGATAATAATCCTCATTTGTTACCACCAGAAAGTTATGGTTGTACACATTGCATAAGTTTATGACTTTGTAAACAACAGATAATAGGTTGGAATGGTCCTGTCGAGCAAGTGAACATGTTGCTAGCTATGACATGGGAGCAAATCATATGAAAGGCTTGGAACTTTCCACAATCACACCAACCTCTATCTAGTTCGACCCGATAGTATTCCTTTGGCCTCCCCTTATTATGGTTCATTGCCTCATCTACACTGAACCAACCTTTACGACAATCAAACATTGTGACCACATGTGTGTTAGCTTTGACAGCTTCCTCCTTAATAAACTTCATAGAAGTTTCACTGAACAGTTGCCCGGATTGTAACACTGAACTCCATTTTGAACATATAATCTCAAACAGTGGCCTTAACCTAAAATAGGTTGCTCTCACCAAAGCGGTTATCGGTAGGTTTCAAATTCCTTTGAAGACATAGTTCATTGATTCAACAACATTGTCAACCCACCCAAACCTAACAACATCACCATACCAGATACACCCAACAACCAATCAAACATGATTACGAACTCACATACACCTAACCACGCAACCAATTCAAGCCACACACCCAAACATAAAAATCAAGGGCATAACCAATACCACCAACAACCATATACCGCCACCATATCTTACTATAGCCCCGATGAGGCATGTGATTTCACCCCATCCTACCATAACACCCAACCAATGGACACCTAAACATCACACCACCAAAGCACTCAAACATCACATCGCCAAAGCACCAAACTAACACATGCCTTTCAAACACCACAAGAACCATTGCTTCGTTTACTAAACGATACAACGTCCTAATTCAACCTACCAATCCACCCACACGTAACCTAACTAGCATGACCCAACTACGGCAACATGGTCACTGAACTCAGTTACGACAGCGCCAACGACTGGGGAGATATGATCGAAGATTTGTTAGATGACACTAATATCACATGAACCTCGCATCAACCACCTTTGCCTCAGGTGAATAATAGGAGACCCTAAACACCTCCGGAAAATTGTGGGAGACCTCGAAGGCAAGCAAATGCATCGGGATGTGGACCGGCGGACGTTACAATCGAACGAGTCATTAAATTTCTCTCTAATCATTGCGTAATTCTATTTGATGGAATAATTTATATTTTATTTTTTATTAAACATTTTATTTATAATTATTTTGTTGTTAAAATAATTATATAAAAAATCACAACAACACACTAGCCACCGACTATGGCAAATGCTCTTAAAGAATGCATGCATGCGCCATAGATAGTGGCATGACACATGAGCATGCGCCACAGACTATGGTGCCTTAGATCAAAGAGCGCATGCGCCACAAACAATAACATTTTTTCTTGAATTTTTTTAAAATATAATTTTTTTTTGTTGAAAAAACCACATAAAAATCAGATTCATTAATATAGCTCTATTGAAAATTGTATAACATTATTTCTAGGAGCTCAGATTTAAAACCACAATTTTAAAATAAATAAAAAAAAGGAAAAATCTATTTAGCTTCTCATTGGAGCATCTTATTTCACCATTAAAGCATTTGAGCGTCTCATTCAGAAACAAATAGTAACTTGCAATACATTTAAGTAAGAATGAATATAGATGAGAATAATTTAGATTTGGCAGAATTAAACTTTGTAAAACTTAAATTTAGCTTAGTAAAAGAAGTTAAGTGCTAAGTATGAGATTTTTTATTATGTCTTATTTTTTACATTTAAGCTTAAGTTTTTGACCGTTTGGTTGGTATAGCCGGTTACTTTTGTTAGCACATTAAAGTTTATTTTTAATCAACGAAATTTTTTTATTAATTCAAAAAGTAATATCCAACTCAAAATTTCAAAACAAAAATTAAAGCCTGAACTTCTATATACTATCATATTTATAATTTTTTTCTTCAATTTTCTGTGTATATACATTATTTCTAAAACACGTGTCGTTTCTAAATTTTCAACATCATAGATTATTGTATTACATAAAAAATATTTATTTGTAGGTTTCAATCATTTATTTATATTTATATTTATATATTAATTAATTAATATGAATAAGATGTTGATATTTTATATCAATAATTTTTAAATGTGTGTGTATTTTTAAATAGACTAATATATTAATAAATTATATTATATTTAAAAAATAATAATATGTATTAAGTAATCACTTTTGTATAAAAAAATTATAAAAGATTTTATAATATTATATTTTATTAATTATATGGAAAAATAAATTTAAATAATTAAAAGAAGATAATAATAAATATTTAAAGATATAATATTTTAAGATATTGAAGGATAGATTTACAACCTTATGTCACTTGGAACGTTCCCATATCTATTAACAATACGATAAATACAGGCCAATATTAGCCAAAGCTGGCACATATAACCACCAAATTAAATACTTATAATCATGCAATGGATATATTATTATTTTATTTGCCACGAGATAATCATCCCAAAATAAAATAATACGCAAAAGATGTATTTTCACATGTTACAAATCATCGAAACAAAAAATATTATTTTTCTTCACATCTTAACCACTATAAATAGTAAGCACTCCCATAGTTACAAGACACACAAGCTTTTCTTTCATTTGTCATAGTTTTAAGCATCCAATTAATCAAGATGACTTCATTTCTGTTTGGTAAAGGTTCAAAACTGAAGGGAACTGTAGTGTTGATGCAAAAGAATGTTTTGGACATTAATGAGCTCACTGCAGCTCAAAGCCCTGGCGGTATCATCGGTGGCACCATTGGTGCCATCGGTGGTATCGCTGGCTCTATAATTGATACTGCCACGTCTTTCTTGGGTCGCTCTGTGTCTCTTAGGTTGATCAGTGGTACCAGTGCCGATGGTAATAATTTTTTAACTCACTCTATTTCATACTTATGTAATAGTGGTTTTAGTTTTAATTTGTTAATATATTTTTTTAGCAAGTGGAAAGGGAAAAGTGTCAAAAGAGGCATTCTTGGAAGGTATTCTTACCTCCATACCAACGTTGGGAGACAGACAATCTGCTTTCAGAATTCATTTTGAATGGGACAGTAACATGGGAACTCCAGGAGCTTTTTATATTGACAATTTTATGCAAGGTGGTGAATTCTTCCTTGTAAGTTTGACACTTGATGATGTTCCCAACGTTGGAAGCATCAAATTTGCTTGCAACTCATGGGTTTACAATTCTAAAAAATACAAAACCGACCGCATTTTCTTCGCCAACAAGGTAACGAATGAGATATAATTTATTTCTCTCATGTACAAATTTTAAAATTTTTTTGCTCATACATAACTTTTAATCTCGTAAATTTATGTAGACATATCTTCCAAGTGACACTCCGGCTCCATTAGTATACTACAGACAAGAAGAGTTGAAGACTTTAAGAGGAGACGGAACTGGAGAGCGTAAAGAATGGGATAGAATATATGATTATGATGTTTACAATGATTTGGGAGCACCTGACCAAAAGGCTACCTTGGCTCGTCCAGTTCTTGGGGGATCAAGCACCTTGCCTTACCCGCGAAGGGGAAGAACCGGCCGAAAACCAACTAGAAAAGGTTAAGCCCTAAGCATTTGTATTTTTTCTTTCAATTCTTTTGTTGGTGAAGTCCTAAACCATATTTTGTTATATATGTGAATAGATCCTAAGAGTGAGAGTCGAAGTGACACTGTGTATCTTCCAAGGGATGAATCATTTGGTCACACGAAGTCGTCTGACTTTCTTATTTACATACTCAAATCGGCATCTCAAAATATCATACCTCAACTGAGATCTGTAGTTACATTACAACTCAATAACCCAGAGTTTAACACATTTGAAGACGTGCGCTCGCTTTATGATGGTGGAATTAAGCTTCCTACTGATATACTAAGCAAGATTAGCCCAATACCATTGTTCAAGGAACTTTTCCGATCTGACGGTGAATCAGCACTTAAATTTCCACCACCAAAAGTGATTCAAGGTATATATTAGTAACAATCTCCAATCATATACTTAGTTATATACTGAATCATATAAGGAAATATGATGGAGCTTTTGAAATTTTCTTATATGATTAGTGGATCATTCCGCATGGATGACTGATGAGGAATTTGCAAGGGAGATGATTGCTGGGGTGAATCCACACATCATCAAAAAAGTTCAGGTAAACTTAGTACTTTAATATTGGTTAATAAACTTTTGGAAATCAAAGACTAATATGTCTAATTTTTTTGCCATGTTTATAATCGTTTATTAACCTCATTGCTTGGTTAATGTAGAGTTTTCCAATAAAGAGCAAGCTAGATAGCCAACTCTATGGTGATAATACCAGCACAATAACCAAAGAACACTTGGAGCCAAACATGGGCGGAGTCACTGTAGAACAAGTAATTGATGAAACAATTCAACCTTCATTGAAAGGATAAGTTTTTTATTTAATAGTTTAAAATCAACAACACTAGCTAAATTTTATCTTGTGGCACAGGCTTACGAAACGAACAGACTGTTTGTACTAGATCACCACGATCCATTATTTCCATATTTGAGGAAAATAAATGCAACTGACACAAAAGCATATGCTACAAGAACAGTCCTTTTCTTGCAAGATAATGGAACTTTGAAGCCATTGGCTATTGAGCTGAGTACACCACATCCTGATGCTGATAGTTTCGGTCCTGTTAGTAAAGTTTACTTGCCTGCAAGTGAAGGTGTTGACGCTTCAATTTGGCTCCTTGCCAAGGCTTTCGTTGTTGTTAATGACTCGTGCTATCACCAACTTGTTAGCCATTGGTATGAATTTCATTTATAATGTTTATACAATCAAACATAACTTATCTATACATGAGTAATTTCATGAATAATTATCTACATGTGTGACAGGTTGAATACTCATGCTGTTGTTGAGCCATTCATCATAGCTACAAATAGGCATCTTAGTGTGGTTCACCCTATTCATAAACTTTTACTTCCACATTACCGTGACACAATGAACATCAATGCACTTGCTAGAAATGTGTTGGTCAATGCAGAGGGTATTATAGAATCAACATTCTTGTGGGGAAATTATGCTATGGAAATGTCTGCTACTGTTTACAAGGATTGGGTTTTCACTGACCAAGGACTACCTAATGATTTAATCAAAAGGTAACCTTACAAAACATTATATATCAAGTCAACCCGTTTGTTACGAAGATCTCAAAAATATATTTTGTATGCTAATGTTAACTTCTTTGCATGTTATATAGAGAAGTGGCTGTTAAGGATCCATCTGCTCCATACGGTATTCGTCTTTTGATAGAGGACTATCCTTATGCTTCTGATGGACTAGAGATATGGACTGCTATTAAGACATGGGTCGAAGAATATGTGAATTTCTACTACAAATCAGATGGAGCTATTGCACAAGATACTGAACTCCAAGCATTCTGGAAAGAAGTTGTAGAGGTAGGCCATGGTGACTTGAAGAATGCTACATGGTGGTTTAAGATGCAAACTCGCGCAGAGTTGATTGAAGCCTGCACTATCCTCATATGGATAGCTTCAGCACTTCATGCCGCTGTTAATTTTGGACAATATCCATACGGAGGATACATCCTTAACCGACCAACTAAGAGCAGAAGATTCATGCCTGAGAAGGGAACCTCTGAGTATGATGATCTTGCTAAGAACTACGAGAAGGCGTATTTGAGGACAATCACACCAAAGAATGATACTCTTACCGACTTGACCATTATAGAGGTCTTGTCAAGGCATGCTTCTGATGAACAATACCTTGGAGAGAGAATTGAAGGTGATGATTGGACTTCTGATTCACAACCAAAAGAGGCTTTCAAGAGGTTTGGAAAGAAGTTGGCTGAAATTGAGCAAAAACTCACTCAAAGGAACAATGATGAGTCATTGAGAAACAGGTATGGGCCAGTGAAGATGCCATATACTTTACTTTATCCTTCTAGTGAGGAAGGATTGACTTGCAGAGGCATTCCCAATAGTATCTCTATCTAAAAGGGTCATGGATGTTGTGTTGCTGCTTTGAATAAAAGATGTGAGAAGGACTTCAATTCTCTCATTCTAGTCATGCTATTATGTATGTCTCTTTGTCTGTTTTAATGTTGTACTTTACATCAAATAAGAACTACTATGTCTGTTCTGTTGTACTTGTATGATATCATCTAATGCACTTTTAATGATTTTATGTCATGAATCTTGCGCTATATATAATATATCTACTATCTATATATCAACAAAAATATATATAGTAGCTTACAAATAAGCCCTTCTAAATTTTAATTATCTATCCAAACAATTGCTTTTAAGGGCCCTTTAAGTAATTAACAAAATGAACAGAAGTAACTGCAAGCTGCATTAAAGGATAGTTACAAAATATTTAGCAGAGAAACACGGTAATTTAAAAAAAGAATGAAATCCGGTGAAAGAAGTGAAATGTGGACTTTTTCACTGTTTTAGAAGAAGTGAAGAAATAGAGTTGTAGAGAAAAAAGAAGCAAGAGATGATACTTATGTTCAGTTTTTTAAGTGTGTAAATATTAGATTTTATTCATTAATTTTTAGATACTAATATTTGAAATTAAATTAATATAAAGAGGTTAAATTTAGAAACTAAATTGATAGTAAATGGGTTTTCATAGGTATGTTAGACTAAGAGGGATGGGCCTTCTCCTTTACTCTGTTTTCAATTCTATTATGTTTTTTTTCTTAAAATGTTTGTTAAGGTGTAAAAGAAGATTGTTAGAATTTAAAGAAGATTGTTTAGGGGTTGAAAGGTGAAGATAGGATTTATTGAGTGAGTTGAGTTGATGTTTGTAAACTAAAGAAGGGAGGTGGTCTGAGTGTTCGTGATTTCTATTTGGTTAATTTGGTCTTGCTTGGTAAGTGGCATTAGAGATTGCGATATTCTGATATAAGACATGTGACCCTACACGCAAGAGAGGGAGAGAGGAGTGAATTATTCTTCAAGTTTAAAAATATTTTTAAAAATGTTTTAATAAATTAGCAGCGGAAAGATAAATAAGCAGAAAATAAAGAGTTAAGGGTAAGAGAAGTAACACTAGGAATTTTAGAGGTTCGGCCGGAAAAAGAAGTGACTTAATCCTCTCTCCAAGATTTGATCTGAGAGTGTCCAATAATTCTTAAGAACTTTTAGTAAGTTGAACACCGGAACTCCTTTATACAAGAAAAAAATGAAGTTTCAAGCAAACTTCCAACTAAACAGCGAATATTGGAAAAAAGCGGCTAGTCTTTCTTCCAAATAGCATATTGAATTGGTCGATCTTCTTTCCAAACAACAACTTGAAAAGTTTAGTCCCCAAGCTAAAGCGAGATTTCTCACAGGCTTATCTCAAACTAAGGTGAGTTTTTGAATCAGGTTGACCACGAACCACTGAGATTTTAAATTAGACTTATCTCAAACCCAAAAAAGTTTTTGACCAGGATGAGCTTACAAATCGAACCGAGGTTTTTACTAGGATAACCACAAACTAAGTTGAGATTTTAAATCGGTTGATCTCAAACCAAAGAATGCTTTTGACTGGGCTGAGCTTACGAATTGAATATGTTGACTTATAATCTAAATCCCCAAACAAAAACTTTTAATGAGTTTAGCTTTTAATCCAAACAAACAATCCATATGGCTAAATTATTCAACCAAGGGAAAACAGTCTTTCGTAAATTCACAACAATGCCCTTTCTAGAATTACAAATATACCTCACTAAACAAAAAAATATCCTCGAAGTACTACAACTAAATTCAAGTGTGAGAAAGTTGAAAAATATTTTAGAGAAAGAGAGTGAGGTATAAAATAGAATACTTACAATTCTAGATGTTAAAATATAAAGGGAAGAACCTCTATTTATAGGCTAGAGGTTGACACAAAAAAGAAAATTTATTGGGTCAAGATTAATGTGCCAACAGATTAGCACCTTGCTCTAATATATTTGAAGGCCTCAAAATAAACGTTTAGGATGTTCAAAAAGGAAGGAATGGATATAAAGCCCTTTCCATTCATTAAGACATTGTCCCAAATGTGTGAGAATATTTTTTACACTAACCCAACTGATTGTGTATACGTGTCAATTGATTGAGCAATACAAATTTTATCCAAAATCATTCAGACAATTCCTAATTCAATGACACGACTCCAAAACATTTTTAGGAATAATTATTTGATAAAATAGGCTTAATAACATGTTTGTGTGTGTGTAATTTAGCCGTATAACTTTACGAAAAAGCCTTTATGCTTTTATAACATACTATTCACTCAGACGCGGCATGACAAACTTTCACACTTCATCTCTTTCACACTTTGAAGCTTCAAGACTTGTCAGACAATAAAATCTTTTAGACATTTTCTTGAGTTCTTATCGAAGACGAGGCTTGAGATTTTTTTCAGTTGAGTGTTATCATTAGAGGATGTTTGCAGTGATCATTAAATCCTACTTAGTCTGCTTGCATCTTTGACCAGTTGTTATGCTTGTATTTAGTTGTCATCATCAAAAACATGTTCATCGTTAAGAACATGAGAGCTTCCTTGATTACTTAACCTGCAAAACATGATTCCACATTTCCCTCCTTTTTGATGATGACAACACATCTCTCAATGAAGTGGTAAAAAAAATAAACAAAATACATTTGAAGTGGTTAAACTCCCCCTGAATTAAGTAGAGAGTATACTCTACTCTCCTTGAAAGTATATTTCTCCCCCTTTGTAAAAATAAAAATGGTGGGTAAAGATGCATTGTGAGAATTTAAATATGCAAACATAGGTACAATAGCATTTAGGAAAGGAAAAACATCACACTTTTATTAATTCAAATGTGCTGAAACTCAAAGTACAAAAAGCGTGAAATTGCAAAATAATGAAAAATAATAAAGAAAACACACTAAGATATATTAAGACACATAAGTGAGAGTATTTTACGTCTAAATTGTCATTAAATAATAAATTATGAGGTAGTAGTAATGGATATTTGATAAAGTGTCGGGTTATGAAATCGATCTTATCGTTTGTTGCATCAAGCTTCTTTATTATGACTTTGAGTAGTACTTCAGTCGAGAACAATTGAGGTATAATGCAGTCAAAATCCTCTAGATCTATAGAAATACATTGTTCTGTTAGAGTCCATGTTCTTTCCACAATGATGAAATATTATGTTAGAGTTCATGTTCTTTCCATTATAGGAATACATTTGTCGTGCAGGATGTTGCGGTATGTGGTCCAACATCTGAAACTCCGTTTTTTTTTCTCCGAAGGAACAAACTTCTTAGGATTACTTATGTGCTTCTTGCTCATGGACCTGGGTCAAACCCTATTATCTTCAAGTTTTTGCATTTTCCCAACTTCCAATATTTTATCCAACATATCAGACCCATTGTTCAGCATACATATAGATTTTGTCATGTTTTTCAACTTGGAGTTTAATAGGGCTACTTCTTCTTCTAGATCAGTGACGGTAGTAACTTGTTTCACCTTCTCTTGTAGGAGACCGTTTATAGTTGTATTTTGTTTTTTTCACTTTCATGCAAGCTTCCTCCCACTTGGTGAGAAAAAGTATGTAATTAGCAGCTAACTCCTCATTCGTCATGCCTTCATCACTGATCTCACTTACTGCCTCGTATTTTCCAAAGTAAGCTATCACATTGTTGGCATTTTCTCCCTCACTTTCATTATCAGGGTCAGACTATATGATGGATAGCCCTTTTTTTTCTATTTATTTAGAAAGGTAGGACAATTTGCTTTAATGTATCCAAAACCTTCACATTCAAAGCACTGGGTACCCTTGATCGAATTGGGTTTGTCTTCACTCTTACCTTTGTCCTAGGGACTGATTTTGGGTCTCTTGTCCTAAACATTTGACCTCCATTTTCTATTCAAATTCTTCAAGGATTGGTTGAAAATTTTCCCAAGAAGAGCTATAACATCCCATAGCCTCTTTTCTTTATCGCCTTGATCTTCTCTAGAGTTGGAAATAAAGGTTATACCTTTGTTCTTCTTCTCTTACCTTTCATTGATGAACATCTTAAGAGTTTGCAGGGAACCAATTAGTTCATCTACCTTAATACTACTTACTTATTTTTTCAATTTTGTTTAACTATTTAGTTACATTCACCGTGTTTGTATAGAATTAAATAAATTGAATACTTATGAATTCTTAGATCCATATAGTATTTGATTTACAAATAATACTCCAAAATTGATTGAAACATACATATCATCACAGATAAGTGGGGGAAAACTGTTATTTAGAACCATTTATCCATGAGTGAGTAATTTTAAAAATGTGGGTTCTCTATTATATTTAGTTTTCATGTTTTACCAAATACTAATTATATATGCTTGTGTTCATTCAGAAATCATTCTCAATTGATCATCATATCTCTTCGGACTCATATGGTAACTACACTATGTTCCTTACACTATCCATTTGAACCTAAGATGCAACAAATTATTTCTAGGCAAGTTCATGTTTATGATACTTTCAGTAATATTTTCTTTGACTTAGTAATTAGTTTAGCGTGTATTATTTTAAAATCATTTTCAATATACAGGGTTGTAGAGTGATACTATATTATGAACAACTATAGAAAAAACTCGTACTTTGTATACCTTCGGTAAGCGGATTACTTGGACATTCATTTATATATATAATTACATGTATGTGTGGTTATATATTCATGAAATGTTTAAATTTGTAGACGAGAAAACAAAAAAGGGATATGAGTGTGGATATTATGTCATGAAACACATGTTAAACATTGTCTCTGTCGACATTGTCAATTCTTGGGATGAGATATATATTATGTCATGAAATGTTTACAATAACATGTTAATGTTTAAGCCTAAAAGAAACTACATTGGAATAATCTAGAAACAGGGATGCCTGATAAATCACCCTTAAGCAAGGGTTCAATGGATGTGGGATAAGAATCAAAAAAGCAAATGCCTTTAGAATGATGGATTCCTTAGTTTGTAAGTACATCAACACATAGATTGACTTCACAGTAAACATGCATGACTTGAATGTCCTTGTCGTGCTGGTAGATCTTATCTTCGTAATGAGATTTCTTTCCATATTGTTGTTAGTGTGACTAGCGATTATATCATGGACCACTTGTTGAGAATCAACACAAATATCAATTTTGAAAAACTCCAATCTATTCGCAAGCTGAAGACCTTCAAACACGCTCTACAACTGTTTTATATATGCACCACAAACTCCAATATGCTTTATAAATCCCCTAAATCACTCTCCCTCGTTTCTCTAATAATGCCTCCACATCCCGCATTCCCTCTCTTATCTCTGGCCCCACCAGTAATAAACTTAACTCTCCCCATGCTAGGTGCCTACCACTTAATGATAGACAATTCCATATGTTGACTGTTAGTAGCGATGGTTGAGAGCTTCGCCAGGTCATAATCTTGAATCTGTCTATAAATTTAGTTCATCATGTTCGATGGTCTTGAGTAATTTTCATCATGAGTCTATTTATTTTGCGAACTCCATAAATTATAGCATGTAGTGGCCCAAAAAGTATTCCAATCATAATTCGTATTCCACTGTTAGATGTCAAACTTTGCTTATTTTCTCTATCAAATATTGACATCTTTCACTCTTTTTATAGGTAAAAGTGATTAGAATCACTCTAGTTTTAAATGATTTGCTTCATTGTTGATATATGCCTTGGTTGCTTCGATTTGTTTGTTATTGTGCAGGAATTAGGCACAAAACAAGTGAATATTAAGACACAAGAAATTGGGCAAGGAAACCAAGACAACAGAAAAACATCATAAAACTCGCCGTGCGAAGCTCCTAGCGAAGCTTGCCAGAAAACTTCACAAAGCTCGCTAGGCGAAGGGGGCAGCGAACAACTTGTTAGGCGAAGAGGTAGCGAGTAGCCAGCGAACACTCCCAGACTTGAGACAGAGGCGAAAGGCCCATAAACTCGCTAGGCGAAGTTCACAGCGAAGGCTTCGCTAGGCGAAGAATTTCTCGCCCAGCGAATATTTGGAAATATCTCAGGGGCAGTTTAACTGTTCATAGGTACCTCAGGTGCCTAATTTGTTGTTCGCTAGGCGAACATGACAGATCCTGGATGTATTATATAAGTATTTTTATTGCTTTTTAGGTCAGGGGGTAATATTTTCTAGATCAGAACTTATCTCTCTTCATTTCAAGTTTATTTTAGAGAGAGAAACACAAAACCCTAAGAGGGAGGAGGTAAGATCTTTGATCTCTTGTTGGGGTTTGGATGTAATCTTATGATACCTTGTGTATTTCATCTAATTTATGTTTGTGAACTAGTTCGGATTCTCTATTGATTGATTATCTTTGATTGCTTGTTTGTGGGTCTTGACAAAACCTTTTCACATCTTTGATCTCAAATTTTCTTCTATCAATGAACAAACTTTTGACATGGTTTTGTAAGTTATATTCATTGTATCCTTTTTGGTATTGTGTTGATTAAGTAGTATGGGTAGCATGAGTAGGATCAATACGATATTGTGTGGGTGTGTGATAATAGTGATGAAGAACGATGTTCACAATTATTTGGCAGATTAGGTGAATACATGTAAAAAGGGTTAAGCGTGTGTACGTATTTTGATCATTGTATTTTATGAAAAACAATCGTTTATCTTATATGGGTGTCGTCTTTGTTTACCTGTTTATCTTTGATTTGAACCGTGATAGACATATACTTTTCAGATCTGGATCTAGAGTGATTACTTGTTAGGTCCTAAATGCTAGACATAGGTTTAGGCTTAGCATTTACGTGAGTATCAACTCTAATGCTCTGTGTTGTGTTTTTGTTAGGTGAGACATCACCAATGAGACAACACGATTGTTCTCTTGATGTTGCGTTAGAGATGACCTCCGTCGTAGGTGATACGTGAGGATATTAGACGAATGATTGCATTATGTTTAACTTGATCAGAAGAATGCATGTGTTATCAATTGATGAGATCCAATCCCAACAAGGCTCCGTTTATATTTCAGTCTTTAATTTATATTTTCTGTTTTTATTTATGGTTCGTTGAACCTTTTAAACCAAAACTTTTGAACAATGGGCTTAGAAATATAGAGGCCGTTGAACGGCGTTCGTATCGTACCGATCCCTGTGGAGACGACAAAACTGGGTACTTAGTATTTTTGCTTGCTGCTTTACCGCTCCAACATCCACCCCATATTATTATACATATGCACTACAAAAAAAGTCATTTGCAACGTGATTTTCATGCCACAAGGCTGAAAATCACGACACAAAGCGAAATTAGCATTATAGTTATTCACGAGGCAGTAGTTGTTGTGTTGTGAACAGAATGCGTTGAAACAAAATATAAATGGTTTCTTTGTAAACAAGAAAAAGACAAGGGTTAGGGTTAACAAATAAAAACTAGGGAAAACAACAAGAAACAACAAGGGTTAGTTATAAACTGTTATTTTTTCCTTTCTCTATCAAACACGATTACAAGTATACAAGAATAACAAATTAACCTCTCTCTCTTGAATTAGGGTTTTATCTTCCTATTTTTCCTTATACAAGATGGGAGACTAATATGCTATTTATAAGAAAAATATCACACTAACTTAATGAGCTTTTTAACAATTACCCATTACAAGCTAACTTAGGGTACAAGCTAACTTAAACAATTGGACTTACAAACAAGGCCCAATTCAACATGCTAACAAACCTAGCAATATTGACTAATGCATGTTAGAACAAACTTCAAATACAACATGCATTACTCGCGAACAGACTTCGACCATACTAGAGTTCGATCCAATATCTCAGAAATCTCCATCTTGGATCTAACTCTATAACATCAAGAAACTAGCTTTCTTCATGCAGCTTTATCAACTGCATACAGTGGAAAAACTTACAACTGGGCAACCTCTTGATGATCATATCAGCAACATTATGATTTGTCGAAAGCTTCAGCAATTGGACTTCTCCATGCTCGATTACCCCTCTGACAAAATACAGCCTCACATTAATGTGCTTGGTTTGTTCATGATAGGCTGAATTCTTTGACAGGTGTATTGCACTTTGACTATCACATTTAACAGTGATAACTCGACCTTGAAGTTTCAGCTTCTTAGCAAAACCTTCAAGCCATAATGTTTCTTTCACAGCTTCAGTTAGGGCAATATATTCCGCTTCAGTGGTTGATAAGGCAACGACCTTCTGAAGTGTAGCTTTCTAACTGATTGTTGTCCCAAACATAGTGAACACATATCCAGAAATAGATTTTCTGGAATCCATACAACCTGCATAATCAGAGTCGAGATATCCTTCAATTTCTGCTTTACTATCTTCACCCAAGGCTCCCCCATAAATTAGGACTCTATTCAAAGACCCATTTATGTACCTTAGAATCCGCTACAATGCTTGTCAGTGGGCCTTTCTAGGATTTGCCATGTACCTACTTACAAGACTTACTGCATATGATATGTCATGTCTAGTACAGACCATAGCATACATTAAAGAACCCACTATATTAGCACATGGAATGCTATTCATATAAGCTATTTCAACATCAGTACTGAGACACTGATCTATACTCGGCTTGAATTGAGGGTTTGTCGGAGTCATAACAGGCTTTGAATTCGACATACCAAACTTTGCGAGAATCTTCCGTAGGTATACCTCTTGAGATAAGCATAGTTTTGACTGCTTTCTATCTCTTCGGATGTCAATCCCAAGAATCCTGGACACAACTCCCAGATCCTTCATGTCGAACTCCTTATTAAGTTTAGCCTTCACCCTCATTACATCTTCTAAATTGTTGATTGCTATTAGAATATCATTCACATAAAGCAACAAAATAAAAAATGAATTACCAGGTCAAAATCTGAAGTAAACACAGTGGTCGAACTGAATTATAATGAAACTTATACGTTCCATGAACTTGTCCAATATCCTATTCCACTATCGAGGAGATTGTTTCAGTTCATATAAAGATCTATTCAGTTTGTACACATAATCTTCCTTCCCTTTTTCTACATACCCTTCAGGTTGCCTCATAAAGATTATTTCATCTAGATCACCATACAAGAATGCAGTCTTCAGATCCATCTGTTCCAGTTCAAGATTGAACTGTGCCACTGAGGCAAACAATATTCGAATGGATCTGTGGTTCACAATAGGAGAGAACACATCATTGAAGTCGACACATTCTTTTTGAGTGAACCCCCTAGCGACCAATCTTTCCTTGTATCTCTTCGACGCCACTCCTTCAATCCATTCCTTAACTTTGAAAATCCATTTATAGCTAACTAACCTAGCTTCAACAAGTTTCTTGATCAGTTCCCAAGTATTGTTATCATGAAGAGATTTCATCTCATCATCCATAGCCTTCAGCCATTCAGTCTTCTTTCGACACCTCATAACTTCCTTATAGTCTCTAGGTTCTTTGTCTAGAACCTCACTTACAGAGATTAAGGCATAAGTTATAAGATCTGCACACCTAAGTTTCTGATGTGGCTTGATGACTCTCCTCAATCTATCTCTTGCTAGTAGGTAGTCATTATCAGTCTCCTCATCTTCGACAACATCTTATATGTCTTCTTCGACTTCATCTGGGATACGCAATTCAGCATCAACATGCTCCACCTCAACAAGAATCTCTCCTTGTTCCAGCTCTTCGTCAGCATCATCAGTTTTCTTGAAAGTCATCTCTGCTTCATTGAAAACTAAATCTCGACTGGTGATACACCTCTTGTGACCTGGCTCTAGGAACCATAGTCTATAAGCTTTGACTCCTTTAGGGTATCCCATGAACATGCATTTCAGAGCTCTAGGTTCGATCTTGTCTTGCCTAATATAAGCATAGGCCACACAACCAAATACTCTTAGTCTGTCGAGACTAGGTGAATGTCTCGACCAAACTTCTTCAGATGTTTTCATTTCCAAGGCAGTCGAGGGACATCTATTTATCAGATAGGTTGTTGTCGAAACAACCTCCGCCCAAAACACCTTTTTCAATCCAGCGCTAACCAACATGCATTTAACTCTTTCAAGGATTGTTCGATTGAATCTCTCAGCTAAGCCATTTTGTTGAGGAGTACCTGCTACAGTCTTATGCCTTGCAATCCTAGAATCAACACAGTAATTGTCGAACCTTCCAACTTTTGAAATCCTCAAAAGTTTCATCCTTTGTCTTATGGACGAATACCCATAGCTTTTTGGAATAGCCATCAACGATGGATAGAAAATACCTTGCACCTGAGTGTGAAGAATTCCTTGCAGGCCCCCCAAAGATCAGCATGAATGTAATCCAGGGATCCATGTGTTCTTTGCTTACCTTTGTTAAACTTCGCCCTACAGGATTTACCAAATACACAAGATTCACAAAACTCCAACTTTTCAATTTTGTCACCTCATATCAGGTTCTGCTTCCCCAATTCGATCAGGCCTCTTTCAATGACATGGCCCAATCTCACGTGCTATAATTTTGTCTTCGACATAGGTTTCGTGGATGTAACATTTGTCAAACCACTTACAACCTCAGTCTTAAAGGTATACAAGCCTTGTTTCTTCACGCCTCTCAAGACTTCCTTCGACCCCTTCATGATTCTTAGGATACTTTTCTCTCCTTGAAAAACATATCCTTCCTGTCGAATTCACCAAGAGAAATTAAATTTCTCTTCAAATCAGGTACATACATGACTTCAGTCAATAACCTTATTGACTCATCATGGAGCTTGAATCTCACAGATCCAATAACTACAATTTTGCAAGACTTGTTGTTTTTCAGCAGCACCGATCCACCATCTTGATCACATAGCTCCTCGAACAATTCTCTGTTTGGAGTCATGTGCCAAGTGCAACCTGAATCCATAATCCACTATTTTCTTGAGTCGCCACTTGAAACCACATGAACATCAGATGAGTCAAAGTCATCTTGAACAATGGTTGCGTTGCCATTATCCTTACCTCCATGATCTTTTAGAAAAGATTTTTATATGAATTTGAATTTTTTGAAAAGTATGTTGTGACGTGATTTTCACGTGACAACTTTATTTTTTAAAATTTGAATCTCCCTCCATGTGAAATATCTAACATATTTTTTTATTTAAAAATATATGTTGCAACGTGTTTAACACGGTGCAATAATTTTTAAATAAATTATAAAACATCTTACCATCTAAAATCTTATTTAATTATTAAAAATATTTGTGACATGAAATTTACATCGTAATTGTGCCACATTGATTCTACATTACAGCATTATAATGCTGGAGAACGTTTTTCATATAATGATCCAATGATTCAAATCTCCTAAAAAAACACATGTTAGTGTGCACCCTCATATTTTTATGCATGAGTTGTTTTAACTTTGTTGAAATGAAACTCGTCACTAATCCTTAGAGACACTTCTTTACCTTTATGGCCAGCGACTAAACGAAAATCGCTACATATTAGATATATTAAAGCTAAATATCCAATATATTATTATTGGATATTAGCATGGACTGAAAAATGAAACTGTCTTTATATCATGAAATGTATATTCAAGCCATATTCTTAGTTCATCCATAGTTTTAATAACGATGTTAAGAATTAGTACTAAATATTCACCAATAAAACATTGGAGCTTCTCATTTGAGGTAAGAACTAAGAACAAGTAACTTTTAAGGTTTACACGTAAGAATCTTATTATTTTATATAAGCAAGTAACATGCAATGCATACACGTAAGAATCTAACTAGTTAGTAAAGGTGAGAATTAGTTAGATTTGGCCCAGGTAAACATTGTAAAATTTATATTATTTTTGTTCATATCCAACCACTATAAATAGCAAGCACACCCATGTTTACAAGACACAAACTTTTCTTTGATTTGCCAAAGATAGTGTAACACAATTGTTTGACAAGCATGTGCTGTTGATGCAAAAGAATGTGCTGGACATTATTGTTTGGAAGAGGCCAAACACTGAAGGGAACTGTGGTGTTGATGCAAAAGAATGTGCTGGACATTAATGCTCTCACTGCAGTTCAAAGCCCCGGTGGTATCATCGGTGGTGCCCACGGTGCTATCGGTGATACTACCGGCTCTATACTTGATACGGCCACCTCCTTCTTGGGCCGTTCAGTCGCTCTCAAGTTGATCAGTCGTACCAATGCCGATGGTAAAAATTATTTTCCTCACTATATATACTATATACTTTATTCGCTTTCTAAGACTATGGTTTTTGACATTTTTATAGCAAGTGGAAAAGGAAAAGTGTCAAAAAAGGCATTCTTGGAAGGTCTTGTTACCTCCATACCAACCTTGAGAGACAAACAATGTGCTTTCAGTGTTTATTTTGAATGGGACAGTAACATGGGAATTCCAGGAGCTTTTTACATTGATAATTTTATGCAAGGTGAATTCTTTCTTGTGAGTTTGACACTTGAAGATGTTCCAAACCATGGAACCGTCAACTTTGTTTGCAACTCATGGATTTACAATTATACAAAGTATAAAACTGGTCGCATCTTCTTTGCAAACAAGGTAAGGATATATAGAACTTTTATCTCTTACATAGCTTGTTAAATTTCTTTGACTCAGCCCCTAATCTCGTAAATTTGCGTAGACATATCTTCCAAGTAAAACTCCGGCTCCATTAGTGTATTACAGACAAGAAGAGTTAAAGATTTTAAGAGGAAATGGAACTGGAGAGCGTAAAGAATGGGAAAGAATATATGATTATGATGTCTACAATGATTTGGGAGCTCCTGACAAGAAAGCTACCTTGGCTCGTCCAGTTCTGGGAGGATCAAACACCTTGCCTTACCCTCGAAGGGGAAGAACCGGCAGAAAACCAACTAGAAAAGGTTCGGCTTCAAACACTCGTAATTTTTCTTTCAATTCTTTTGAAATTTTTTTTTTTGATATAGTTGCTAGAACATATTTTGTTGTTATACATGTGAACAGATTCTAAGAGTGAGAGTCGAAGCGACATTGTATACCTTCCAAGAGATGAATCTTTTGGTCATGTGAAGTCGTCAGACTTTCTTGTTTACATACTCAAATCAGCATCGCAAAATATCATACCTCAATTGAGATCTCTAGTTACATTACAACTCAATAACCCAGAGTTTAACACGTTTGAAGACGTGCGCTCGCTTTATGATGGTGGAATTAAGCTTCCTACTGATGTACTAAGCAAGATTAGTCCAATACCATTGTTCAAGGAACTCTTCCGATCTGACGGAGAATCTGCACTTAAATTTCCACCACCAAAAGTGGTTCAAGGCATGTATTAGTCATAATTTCTTATCATAGATAGAAATATATTTAATTATATACTAAATCATATAAAGAAAAATGATGTATCTCTTGAAATTGTTACTATGAGTAGTGGATCATTCTGCATGGATGACTGATGAGGAATTCGCAAGAGAGATGATTGCTGGTGTTAATCCACACATCATTAAAAAACTTCAGGTAAACTTAATCAAAGACAAATGTGTCTATATTTCATGTCATGTTTATAATGGTTAACTAACCTCATTATTTGGTACATTTGATGTAGAATTTTCCACCAAAGAGCACTTTAGATAGCCAACTCTATGGTGATAACACCAGCACAATAACCAAAGAACACTTGGAGCCAAACATGGGTGGAGTCACTATAGAAGAGGTAATTGATGAAACAGTTCAACCTTCATTGAAAGAATAAGTTCTATTATATTTATTCAATAATTAAAAACCAACAACACTAGATAAATTTTATCTTGTGAAACAGGCTATCCAAACCAACAGACTGTACATACTAGATCACCATGATACATTATTTCCATATTTGAGGAAACTAAATGCAACTGATACAAAGGCATATGCTACAAGGACCATCCTTTTCTTGCAAGATGATGGAACTTTGAAGCCATTGGCCATTGAGCTGAGTACACCACATCCTGATGGTGATAGTTTCGGTCCTGTTAGTAAAGTTTACTTGCCTGCAAGTGAAGGTGTTGAAGCTTCGATTTGGCTCCTTGCCAAGTCTTTTGTTATTGTAAATGATTCGTGTTATCACCAACTTGTTAGTCATTGGTATGAATTTCGTTCATAATATTTATAAAACAAATATAATTTATCTATCTATAAGATATTTATGAATATGTCTGTTACAGGTTGAACACTCACGCTGTTGTTGAGCCATTCATCATAGCAACAAATAGGCATCTTAGTGTGGTTCATCCTATTCATAAACTTTTACTTCCACATTATCGTGACACAATGAACATCAATGCGCTTGCTAGAAATGTGTTGGTCAATGCAGAGGGTATTATAGAATCAACATTCTTGTGGGGAAATTATGCTATGGAAATGTCTGCTGTTGTTTACAAAGATTGGGTTTTCACTGACCAAGGACTACCTAATGATCTAATCAAAAGGTAACCTTATCAAACATTATATCTTAGGTTAATCCGTTTGTTATGAAGATCTCAATAATATATTTTGATAGCACTACTTAATTATCTTCCTTGTATGTTATCTAGAGGAGTGGCAGTGGACGATCCATCTTCTCCATATGGACTTCGCCTTTTGATAGAGGACTATCCTTATGCTTCTGATGGACTAGAGATATGGGCTGCTATTAAGACTTGGGTTGATAAATATGTGAATTTCTACTACAAATCGGATGGAGTTGTTTCACGAGATTATGAACTCCAAGCATTCTGGAAAGAAGTTGTAGAGGTGGGTCATGGTGACTTGAAGAATGCAACATGGTGGTTTAAGATGCAAACTCGCGCAGAGTTGATTGAAGCCTGCACCATTCTCATATGGATAGCTTCAGCACTCCATGCCGCTGTTAATTTTGGACAGTATCCGTATGGAGGATACATCCTTAACCGACCAACTAAGAGCAGGAGATTCATGCCTGAGAAGGGAACCCCTGAGTATGATGAGCTTGCTAAGAACTACGAGAGGGCGTATTTGAAGACAATAACAGCAAAGAATGATACCCTTACTGACTTGACCATAATAGAGATACTGTCAAGGCATGCTTCTGATGAGCAATACCTTGGAGAGAGAATTGAAGGTGATGTCTGGACTTGTGATTCAAAACCGAAAGCGGCATTCAAGAGGTTTGGAAGGAAGTTGGCTGAAATAGAACAAAAACTCACTCAAAGGAACAATGACGAGTCGTTGAGGAATCGATATGGGCCAGTGAAGATGCCTTACACTTTGCTTTATCCTTCTAGTGAAGAAGGATTGACTTGCAGAGGTATTCCTAATAGTATCTCCATCTAAAGAGGTTGATATGGTTTCTTGTGTTGCTGCTTTGAATAACAGATGAGAAGGAATTCAGTTCCGTCAGTCTAGTCATGTTATTGTGTGTGTTTGTTTGATTGTTTTAATGTTTTACTTTACATCAATAAGAACCTTTGTGTGTATTTATATTTAAATGCATCAATTAAAGGAGTCTATCTATACACCTAAGTCAAAAAGTGTGAGTTCGAGGAGGTGTATTAAAAAAAATCAGATTACATATATCGATAACATTAGTAGAGTTATCAAATTAACGGGCCGGGGTCTAATTTTTAAAGTCTTAAAAATGTAGGGATCTACCGTTTTAAACATAAATAAACCCTAAAATAAGTAGATCTCTTAAACTAAAAGTCTCTAAAACTCAAGAAAAACCTCAAGCCTTATTTTCAAAAAAAAAAAATTTTTTAAATTAGTTTTTTTTTTTAAAAACGACTTTTTTCATTTTTGAAAAAAATTGACTATTTTTTAACTTTGAAAAAATAAATGTTTTTAATTTTAAGAAAAATCGACTTTTTTATCTCAGAAATTTTTTTTTATTTTAGAAAAAATTGACTATTTTGAATTTTTGAAACAAAAATTGACTTTTTCATTTTTCAAAAAAATAGATTTATTTATTTGTCAAAAAAATGCTTTTTTTTTAGAAAAACAATTTTATTTTTGAAAAAAATCAATTTTTTATTGACGAGAAAACGAATTTTTATTTATTTTCCAAAAATCAACTATTATTAACTTTCAAAAGAAATCAGAAAAAAATCCATTTTTTATTATAAAAACAACAACGCACATTATCAATAATCTTGAATCTATACAATCTGGACTTGGTAGCTAACTTTCCATGACATATAAGCCATAGAATCATTTGAGCCCCAGGTATGACCTTATTACCTTGAAACAAGTAGTTCCACACAACTTGAGGTTCACCAAGATTCAGTTGCATATACATTTTCTTCACATTGAACTTCCCTAATGCATTCATTTGGTTCCACAGTCTCTACACATCTCCCACAACCCCTATTTACTTTAGAATGTCTTTCATGATCCAAGAATCATTAGCCTTTATTTCCACATTGTCATACCCTAATTTTTAACCATAAGATCCCGCCTCGTTTTTGTATCCTCTGCATAGCCTATCAAGTATTTCATCTCGCATAATATCCAAATTATCAGTCAGAATGAACTTGTTGGATTTACAGTTGAACCGGTAGTCAAATGTGCGTAAAATCAGTGTACGGAAAATTTCAAAATCGAGCTTGCAGATGTCGGCCGTATTAATATATATTTTGCGTAGTTTAACCTGACGTGCTTGTTTTCAATTTTCGAATGCTTTTATGTCGTATTTTTGATCAGTTTGAGCCTTTTAACTAGAGAAAATTTATTTCAAAATTTGACCAAACGCTGTATTTTTGCGAGTCGTTTATTTCGTGCGGATCATTTTGGTGTATTCATTTTAGTTTTTCAAGCACTTCGATACCACTCCGATTTCTCGTTTTTTAACCGGTTTTATTTCAAATTTTTAATTAAATAATCATTTTTATTAAACACCTCTATTTTATATTTTTAGTTTTTGAAATAAATTATATGTTATTTTATTTTATTATTTTTATTTTTTATTGATATTTTAGTTTATTTTATTTTATTTTTAGCAAAACTTTATTATTAAGTTTTAAGAAATTTGTTTTGTTTTGTCTTCATGAAAAGTACGTAGTGCATGCATGCTCTTAACATATTCATGTGATAACCTCCGAAAAAGGGACATCGTACATTGAAAAATGACCTTTACTCTATTGAAAGCTGTAAATGAACAAAAGTTCAGTTCACTTTTGTACACTATTCTTCATCTTGTCACTTGAATGATAGATTTTGAAATAATCAAATAAATATAAATTATAGCATATCATTTAATTTAACAATAGTCAAGAATAATTAGAATGATATACCTTACAAGATTGAAGAGACTGTCGTCGGAGAGTGTGAGTATGAGAGAATTACTATCCTCATTGTCGTTTAGGATTTTCGGCACTACAACATTTTGAATATACAGCAACACAAAAAAACCGTTGCAAAATCTAAAAAAACCGTTGCCTTTATCTATGAGAACGGTTTTCAGGGCGTTCTAAACCAAGGCGTTGTTTTAGCCTTTAGGAACGGTTTATTAGTCAACGACAACGCCTTATTCAGAGCCGTTGCTGTAATTTTATAAAGAGAACGGTTTGGTACAGCAACGGCTGGAGGCCGTTTTCAAATTTAAACCGTTGCAATTGTTGTTTATTTGAATACGACTATTTTATGGAATATAGCTACGGTTCTTAGCCGTAGCCTATTCTAAACCGTTCTAATAGAGTCTTAAGTTCATTTTTTCTTCATAGGTTATAGCAACACCTTCTTTACTACAGACACACTTTGTAACTGTTGCAAAAGAAATTATTTTATTTTATAAACCAAATAAACTTATTTATTTTTTAATAAAATAAATTTTTATTTTATTTTATAAACCTGATAATAACCTCATTCACAATTTTTTTATATAATAATATTCAAATACAAAACATCTTTAAATTGAAAATGATCCAACAAAACATTTTAAAAAAAAAACATCTTTAATTTTTTTATAAACCTGATCTTGCATATCGTAATGTCAACAAAACATCTTCAAATTACATATCATAATGTCAACAAAACATCTTCAAATTACATATCATCCCAATATCAATCATCATTCATAGTCAAAATAACATCTTTAATCTATAAAATTAAACTTAAACATCTACATCTACGTTTCTTCATCTTCAAATTCAAAAGCTTCATTGATATTATCATTCATGACCTGCAAAATAAAAATAATATTAATAAAATAAGATTATTATTTGAATGATCAAAAATAAAATAATCCACTCCAAGTAAATAATCCACATATATAAAATCCCTTAAAACATAGGAATGTAACAAATTTTACTTGATCATTAGTTGGAGCATGTGTTGATGTAGAAGAACGTAAGACACTGTTAGCATCAGTTGCAGGAGTTGATATCAAAGCTGCCAAAGCCTCTATATTCAACTCGGAGGTATTTTGATTCAAAACAGTCTTAAGAAGAACCTGAATTTTCCTATCAGTTTCTTCTTTATCTTGACGATGTTTTTCTTCCATCTCTTGTAACTTGTCATTAAATTGTCTAATTTCAGCAGCATGCTCTCTTTTAATTTTTGCAATTTCTTCGTTTCTTTTCAAGAGAGTCGGTGTTGTGGTTCTTCCGTGGCAACGCAATCTCCCAGGTTTTTGTTTGCCAAATACATTTTCAAAAGCTTCTGAAGAAGGTTTTCCATGATTTTCAATCAAGTCTTGAAGTTTTATCTAACATACATAATATAGTAGTAGTAAATAAGAGGCAAGGGACAATTGTTATTTGAACATTACTCATAATATACAAGTCTGATCCACTCCTAATAGAAATAACACTAACAATAATAACTTACAATTGCATGGTTGGTTTCTTGATCCAACTCCTTTCCTTTCCTACTTTGTCGAGTAGCAATGAACATTTCAGCTTGAGTCGGAGGTTCTTTATCTTCATTATTTTCACGCTAAACCAAGTAAAACAATAGTATGAGATTATTAATAAAATAACACAATTTAATATTCAATTAAAATATAATTTAAAAAAGAATACCATTTTTTCTCTTATAACAGCAAAACCTTTATTCCCCATTCGATGTCTCCATTTCAGTTGAGCTACATTTTCGGCATTTTGATGACTGACTTCCTACAGACACACACATATCCAACACTTAGAATTCATACATACACATTTACAATATATATAAACCAACCATCCAATTTCATTTTCCTAACTCTTTTCCAATTTCTAACATATAACAGTACTTATTAATATGTGAATTCATTCATAACAATACTTAATTACTAAGTTATCCATACATACACATTTGCAATATATGTACTTAATTACTTAATTACTAATATATAACAGAACTTTATAAGAGTACTATATTACTGACTTATATTACTAACTTATTAATATTACTAATATATAACATATATAACAGTACTTATATTTTCAATTTCTAACTAACAGTACTAATATTACTAACTATGTTACTAATATAACAGCATACTAACAGCATACTAACAGCATACTTATATAACAGCATACTAACAGCATACTTATAAAGCATACTAACAGCACTAACAGCATACTTATAAAGCATACTTATATAACAGCATACTAACAGCATACTAATATTACTAACTATGTTACTAACTAACAGCATACTAACAGCATACTTATAAAGCATACTAACAGCACTAACAGCATACTAACAGCATACTAACAGCACTTATAAAGCATACTAACAGCACTAACTTACTAACTAACAGCACTAACAGTACTAACAGCATACTAACAGCATACTAACAGCATACTTATAAAGCATACTAACAGCACTAACAGCATACTTATAAAGCATACTTATATAACAGCATACTAACAGCATACTAATATTACTAACTATGTTACTAACTAACAGCATACTAACAGCATACTTATAAAGCATACTAACAGCACTAACAGCATACTAACAGCATACTAACAGCACTTATAAAGCATACTAACAGCACTAACTTACTAACTAACAGCACTAACAGTACTAACAGCATACTAACAGCATACTAACAGCATACTTACTAACTTATTAACAGCATAATAGTACTAACAGCATAACAGTCCTACATACTTACTAGAGTTTTGTCATCTCTCCAATACTCCAATAACTTTCTAAAATCTTCTTCTGGTACCTCTTGTGGACGATTTTTTAGCTGCTCGCGCAAGGTTTTATACTTGCTAAAATGCTTCCTTTTAAGCGAGCATTTGTATCGTCTCCAAGCATCATTTGTAATAGCAAATACAGCCTTCTTTCCTTCCTTTGGGATATTGTATTTTTCCTGCAAAAATATATATTTAGAATATTATATACATTAAAGTATGTTAAAAAAACACAAAATCAAATAAAAAACTAATTACATTTACATAATCCCACACGGGATCCAAATTGTGTTCCTCCCAATGCTTGACCAAATCAATCCAACTAGTGAAAGTGAGAGGACATAAATCTGAACTTCTTCCTAGTGTCCCCAAAAAACTACTGAGTTCAGACACTGTCTTTTCATCTGGCCCAATTGGTTGTCCTTCTTCATTCAAGGTGATCTCTTGTCTATCTTTGAATTGTCGTCCATGAATTTTTCGACATAACGTCTTTCCCCGCTTTTTTGTTAATCTCGAGGATGAAGTACCTAAGGTATTACCTTCAGCTTTGTTTACATCTGTTCCCTCAACTTCCTTAACATTATGGATGCTATCATTCTCCATATATTCTTCCATTTCATTTTCTTCTGTATCTTCATCGTCGAATTCCTCAACTCCAACTTTTTCCTTATTTTTATCGAGACATTCAGTAAGGGGCATGGTTGGACACTTTAGAAGACCTTTTTTCTTCTCAAAGGGTTGTTGAGACTTGTTCATAGTATTGTTAAGGCTTTGCAAAATCTGAATGTAAAAGAATAATTAGCTTCATATCAACCAATAATAATTAAAAATTCATTTAAGAAATCAATACATTACTATAAGAGGTTGTCCCCATTATTAGAATTAGAAAGTACTATAAATTACCTTTTTGGTTTGATCACTGGTGTTCTTTGAGACTTGTGATTCTATTGAACCTTTAACTTGTTGATCCACCATTGAATTCAATTTCTTTTTAGTATTATTATTCAGAGCAAGCACTTTTCTTGGCTCAGTAATTTCCTTTGTAGCCTCTACTTCCATTTGCCTCTTATTACTATTGAGAACATGCACTTTGCTCGGCTGGGCAACTTTATTAGAAATTTCTACTTCCGATTGGCTTCTAATGTTACTATTCGGTACAAACACTTTGCTTGGCTCAACCATTTTCTTAGAGACTTCTACTTTCAATTTCTTTCGATGGTCCAGCTTTTGAATATTTCCAACATTGGTGTTTATAGGATTGCTTCCTTGATTTGTTGGGTTGACTTTTAAAGCCTTTTCATTTTCAACCTTGATTTTCATCTTCCTCTTTAAATCCGTGCTAGACTTAGCTTAGAAATCAAACACAAAATCGTTTCGGTTCTTCATTTTCCTGCAACAGAAAGTAAAAACAATTACATTTACATCGTTGTGAGATATGATTCATGGGCTCCAAACATTAACAATATGATATAAAAGATCAGTGAATACAGTGATACTGAACAATAAATACTGCTGCTGCTAATTAGTGCTTTGAGTAAATACAATTACTGCTGCTGCTAAATACTGTTGCTGCTAAATACTGCTGCTGCTAAATACTGTTGCTGCTAAATACTGCTGCTGCTAAATACTGCTGCTGCTAAATAATTACTGCAGCTGCTAATTACTGTTGCTGGTTTGACATTATAAATTCATACATGACATTATAAATTCATAGCCATAACATACAACACATAATCCTGTGAAATACAATAGATAATTACAATATCAACCAGTTAATTTTAATCAATTCATCTTGCTACTAAGATATATCACTGCATCAGAGCCACTAACAATAGTAAAAATAATATCACTGCATCAGAACAATAGTAACAAAAGATCAGGAAACAACTTTCTTGTTCTCAAATAGTGATGAAGTTAACATACATAAAAAATTGTCATAAATTTGAATCGTCATCAGATTCTATTACATTTGGCGCAGGTACAAAATTATCAACAATTGTGGGTGGAATGTCATTCCTAACAAATTCAACTTCACAAATTTCATCACTCGAAGCTAGATTCACTGCATGATCTGATAGATCAGAAGTATACGGCTGATGGGGATTTGAATTTGATTGTTCATTCATGTTAAAAAAATCCCTCGGAATAGACTTCATAACATAGTGTTTATTTGCATCAAAAGGATCTTGAATGTAGAAGCATTGGTGGACTTGAGAAGCCAAGACAAAAGGATCATCCACATAACACCTCTTGTTGAAGTAAACACAAGTCATCCCATATTTTTCCTCTTCAACTTCAAACCAATCACATCTAAATAACACAAACTTCAACTTACCATAGTAGTCTACCTCAATTATTTCTGTAATTAATCCATAGTATGTTATTGATTGTGTTATTGGATTTTCATCTTTGGTACTTGAATAACTTTCAGTTATTGCCGCTAGTGTCACACCACTGTTTTGTGTTTTACGTCTAGCATCACGTCCTTTTGTATGAAACCTATATCCATTAATTACATAGCCAGAAAAACTTCGTGCAATTTTATTTGGTCCTCTGGATAGCGTCTTAAGGTTTCCTGATACATCACTTAACAATGCACGCTTCTTAAACCATTCAACAAAATCTAAGCCTTGACTCTTTGCTTTGCTCCACCCTTTTCTCTTGTTGGAATTTGAATTTTCATGCTCACTACAATTAAAATTATACTGTTAAAGTTATTGTAAAACAAATCTTTTACGTAATTGGAACCTACAAGTATATTCATTTACCTTATAAATTTTTGGACATCTTCATGATTGAATAAGATGTAACGATGGGCTAAACTCCTTGACTTGCAATCCAACGCAATTGCTTCACCCTTTCTCTTTCCTCCAATAGGATGACCAACGTTAAGACAAGAGCTTGGACTTTCATGTTCATGAAGATCAAATCTATCGCTATTTCTTGTCATTCTAGTGAATCTTGTTTCAACACCACTATGCAAATACCGAGAGCAAAATGTCAAGCATTCTTCAACCAAATAACCCTCAGCAATAGAACCCTCAGGACGACTTTTATTACGAACATAACTCTTCAATTTTCCTAGATATCTTTCTGGAAAGTACATCCACCGAAATTGAACAGGTCCTCCCATTCTTACCTCATTCACTAGATGTATTGGCAAATGAACCATTATATCAAAGAAACTCGGGGGGAAAATTGTCTCGAGTTGGCAAAGTGTTTCTGCAATCTCAGATTGTAAGATATCCAAATTTGCCACCTCAATCACCTTCTGACACAAACAACGAAAAAATGAACAAAGACGGATTAATGGATGTGCAACCTGGTTTGGCATTGTACATCTCACAGCCACTTGAAGCAAGTAATGCAACATGAAATGTGCATCGTGGCTCTTGTATCCGCTAACTTTTTTTTCAGCAAGTTGAACACATCTTGAAATGTTTGAAGCACAACCATCAGGTATTTTTGCATTTTTCAATACAGAGCAAAAAGTAGTTTTCTCCTTTGTAGTCATGGAAAAACATGCTTTTGCAAACACTAACTTTTTTCCTTGATCTACCTCATTTGGGTGAAGTTTCTTTCTAATACCCATCTCTTTCAAGTCTAAACGTGCGTTTTTATGATCTTTTGTCTTTCCTGGGATATCCAACAAAGTCCCAATTATACTATCAAAAATGTTTTTCTCTATATGCATCACATCAAGGTTGTGGCGTAAATTATTATGCTTACAATATGGTAACTCAAAAAATATTGATTTTTTCTTCCATGGACCATTATTACTTTTCTTTTGCAACCTCCCAAAAGAATTGTTGACATACTTTAGTTTATTTGAGATTTCTTCCCAAGTTAACAACTCCGGCGGTGGCCTATCTTCTATGCTCCCATTGAAATTCCTAGCATTTGACCTATATTTATGATCCTCAGGCAGAAAAACACGATGATCCATATAACACACCTTTTTACTATAATTCAAATATATTGAATTAGTGTTATAGTTACAACAAGGACATGCTAGTTTCCCTTTTGTACTCCACCCACTCAACATAGCATACCCAGGAAAGTCACTAATAGTCCACAAGAGAGCTGCCCGCATTTGGAAAGTTTGACTTAGTGATGCATCATATGTTTCTACACCCAAATCCCATAACACTTTCAACTCTTCTATCAATGGTTGAAGGTATACATCAATGTTATTCCCTGGTGAAAGTGGTCCAGGGATTAATAAAGACAACATAGAATACTCAGCCTTCATACACCACCAAGGTGGAAAGTTATATGGTATTAATACCACAGGCCAAGTACTATAAGACAAATTCATGGTTCTAAATGGATTAAATCCGTCGCTGGCCAATCCAAGTCTTATATTACGTGGCTCATCAGCAAATTCAGGGTGACATTTATCAAATTCTTTCCATGCTTCTGCGTCTGCAGGATGCCTCAACTTCCCATCTTTCGAACGCTCTTCATCATGCCACCTTAATGAGCTAGCTGTCTTTGAACACATAAACAGTCTTTGAAGTCTAGGAATCAACGGAAAGTGCCTCAAAACCTTTGAAGGAACTTTATGAGACTTATGATCTTTTTCAACATGATCATTTCCTTTGATATCTTCATTCCATCGTGGAGCACCGCAAACATGGCAAGAAGTATCATTCACGTGATCTTTCCAATATATCATGCAATCATTAGGGCAAGCATCGATCTTCTTATAATCTAGCCCTAAGTCCCTTATCATGCCTTTAGTTTTGTTGAACGTATCAGGGATGTTTAATGAAGGCATGGCTTCTCTCAACAACTCTAATAGAGCATCGAATGATACATTGCTCCAACCATAAAGACATTTCAATAAATAAAGACGAATGGTGAATGACAATTTAGAGAAGTTTTTGCAACCGGGATACAAATCTTGTTTGGCTTCTTCGACAAGATTATAGAACTTTTTTGCATCTTCATTGAGGCTTACATTTACATCGTTTTCTTCTTGTACAACATCTCTAAATCTTTCATGCAATAGTCCATCAATATCGTCAATTTGATCCTCTTCTTCATTCATATGATTATCATTAAGACCATCGAGTTTCAGTTTCTTCTCGCCATGTCGAACCCAAACGTCATATCCCTTTTGAAATCCAAATGCAATTAAATGATTTTTCACTTCATTCCTTGTAAACAGATTACTATTGTAACAATTAGCACAAGGACACAAAATCTCTTTCCCGCGGGGCTTTCCTTTCGTGTATGCATAATCTAGAAAAGAATCAAGACCATTTTGGTACTCTTTACTCGCGGGGTTTTTCTTTGTCCATTCCTTGTCCATCAGGTTTACGGGGATACTACCATTTATGGAAAAAAATGTATAAGCAAAACAAGGAGAAAATAAACACAGTAGAGCAACCCAAAGTGTTCAATTTGTCAAAATTGTTTCATTTTGTCATATAAAAACTAGCCTACCAAAGGGTTCCTGCTGCCAATAACTACAACTTTACTATTAACACAGAACATGCTCATCTAGTGCAACAAGTAACATAAACTAGGAATTCACATCAAATTCAGAAATATCAGAAAAACAGTCCAACAAATTTTATAGATGGATGTCGATACAAACCTGATATAATGTCAGATGGGCATAAGTAGTTGTAACTTCAGTCTGTAGGGTCTGAACTTCTCCTGATACTTCAGATCTCCGGTACTTAAGATAGAACAATGAATTCTAGTTGTTCTGTGACATAATCAGCCAAAATAATCTCAGAACAAAGACAAGACACACAACATTTGCATAAAAACTTGCACTTTGCACAACCTTAACAGAACCAATACTCAAACTTTACATTAAAAGTTAGAAATTAATAATGTATTACATACTGGGATTAATAATGTTAACATAAATTAATAATGTATTAGAAATTAATGAAAGAACCAATACTCACTGGGAATTAATAATACTGGGAATTAACTACATACTGGGAATTAATAATACTGGGAATTAACTACAACCAATTTTTGTTACTTATGTTGAAGACTATTGATTGTGGAGATAAAATTTTAAGGGTGAACATACTACCTGCAGAAGCAGATTCATGAGTTGTTATTTGTACATCAAGATTATGTTTCTAACGATTATCAAAATTCAATATGTGAAACTCACCTTATACAAGTGTTCAATTTTTTTATTTGGCAAGATTGTCATAACCCTCTTCCAGCTAAGTATCCTACAAGATTGAAATACATTATTTCTAATAAGTTAAATATCTCTAAAATTGGCCAGTAACATGAGGAATCAAATTTATAATGTGGACATGATGATGATGATGATGCAACGACGCAACCATTATTGTTGAACCAGACCTGTAATGTTTCATGTAAAAGGTGATGCTTTAATGCTATGGTTTGGTCTTTTGGCAGCAATACAACAGCAAAACAAACACATGTTATCAATGCATGACAAATATAAATACAAGTTGTGCACAGTCTCAATCCAAACAAACATGTAGGCATACAAAAAGTGATCCTTTGGTGGTGTGTGCATACCTTATGTACCTTAAAACAGGCTGTTTGCAACAGTGTGTCAAATGAATTTTTTTTACTGCTATGAACCAACAGGATTTGCAAACATAAACAACTTTCATGTTATAAACAAGCTACAACCAATTAGCATCAATCTTTACATTCATGGCAGCAGTAGTACACTAGAGCAAAGTGGTATTTTAAGTAACATAAACAAGACACAATGGATCAAAACATATTACATTAAGCATTCATGATGATTCCAGCAGAATTCAAGAGTTTCAAGCATGAGGGATCAAAACAACAAGCATCACATTCAAACAAACTCATGTTCTACCATAGCAGCAAAAATGAACAATTTCAAAAACTGTCTTGACAGTTATGCTGACCAATTCCAACATATGATAATCAGATTTTAATCATGAACCAGTTTTATGTTAACACTTGCAGTGAATTACACATTTATCACATACCAAATATCATGAAAATTCACCAATTGTTCATAAGTTCAAAAACACACCATAATGTTCAACAAGGCACTATAGCGCTATTACATGAAGAAATTTGAACAAGTCACTATTTTTCTGTAATGTGCTATTTAATACAAAATATTTTGAAGAGCGGGATATAACGGTGCCATAGTAGTGTTGCATTGCAAAACTTAAACAGGCTGCTTTTTTTTTGCAATTCGCAAAAAATGACATTGATATTTAACCTCACAAAGTAAGAGCAATCGTGAGGTGTAAAATGAAGTCTGAAGGCTTGACGCTTGAGTTAACATTTATTAACAAACAAGGATAAGTGGCCTTCACAATAGACACTCCAAAACGGCTGGCACATATTATATTGGATACTTCTAGTCTAACTTACATAATTTTGGCTCAACTTTTTTAAATTTAATAAAAATATCTCAACAAAGTTTAAAGTTAATGAATGAAGAATTTTTTACTCTATCCAAACATAAAATATACATATGAACGAAATTCAATTGCCAACAATTCTAATTTCCTAGGAATTTTCAATTACCCTGTCTAAACACACTCTCTTAGCTTCCATTGATATCACTAATACCAGAAAGAAACCATAGTGCTGAAATTTGGTCCTGAAAAATGGCTATACTGGGGAAGTGTCAATGGTTTAGCAATCAAAGGTTTTAAATAACGGTTGCGGCCACGTTACGGTCACGTAAAGGCTTTCACGATTTCGGTCTGTACATGTGTCGCGACGTGATTGTGGTCGTCACGGTGTGAATTAAACAAAATTTGTTCTCTATCATAAAAACAGTGTCAGCACCTACCAATACCTTTTTCGCAGTAACCAACCGTTTATTAAAACCTACTTTCAGTTCAGTTACTAAAAATTGTAGAAAAATAGTCGTATTCAGAAGCCATAAATTGAAACAAGTGCATTGTGATCATTGAACCGCAAACAGAAAAATGCAAATTCAATAACGATAGTAATTGCAAAGTAATGAGCTAAGAAAAACACAAACGTCGAAGCGAGCAATGGTGAAAATGGCATGAGCGGTGTTCTTGTATCTAGGAAATTGAGAGAAGAGTCTACCGTCGTTAACTGCGAATTCAGATTGGAATAACAAGGTTTATTGAAAGAACAAATATGAAAAGAAGAAGAGAATAGAGACTATCTCTCCCCAAGGGTATCTATCCCCTTTCCACTTCCGCTCTTGCTCGGTTCTCTCTAAAATACTGTTTCATCAATGCCTCCTTTGACCTTTCTACTGTATTCCATTGTTGAAGATATAGGGTTTTAGATAGTAAGCATATTTTTGACATCATGTCAATGTAATTTTATTTATTCTTGTATATTTCTTTTCATTCCTTCATGCTTATACCTAAAGGACTAAACCCTATAACAATAACAGTTCATACAATGGAGCTTCATGTTGCAAATGAAATGCACATAGCTGGCCCAGAAAAATGTTATCAAACCACAAGTATAATATTCATATTTCAATAGGATCAAAAGGCTAAAGAACCATCTGTTGCTGAATATATATCAGCACTAGCAGTTGGAAACAATGCACTATTAATGGTTGTTGCTTGTGCTGCTGCAACTGATTCAACTACACTTGCACTAATTGCCGATGCTAATCAAACTAATGGAAATGTTGTTTGCTAATCAAACCAAGGGTGCTGCTAATCAAACTAAGGGTGTTGCTAATCAAGTTGAGTTCATGATTGGAAAAGAAGCACAAGAATTATTGATATTACACAAAGCTGATTTTGTGGTAATTGATTGTAATCTTGTGAACCATGAGGAGCGTTTCAATCATAAAACCACACACACAAAATTTCTAACACACAACAGCAGCGTAGTACAAACTAGAAAGCCTCACTGAAAATTCATACAAAATTCACACGCATATAGGCAGAGTATATACACACATCAAAATGACATTCACACTGAAAATCACAAGCAGAATTCATATGCAGAAAAAATCACAAAGATAATCAAATTATTACCTTTTTACCGGGATGAACCGAAAACTCGCACACCGCCGAAAACTCGCACACCGCCGAAAACTCGCACACTATTACGTTTGAAAATTGAAACCTATGAAAACAAAACCGTTAGATTTGTCGGCAGAGAAAAGAGAAAGTTGAAGGAGAAGATTTACACACACAAAAGTTGAATGAGAGTCTAGCTACAACGAAGAAGAAGGAGAAACCTAGCTACAACGAAGAAGAAGAACGCAGAAACCTAGCTACAACGAAGAAGAAGGAGAAACCTAGCTACAATGAAGAAGAAGGACGCCGAAACCCAGCTACAACGAAGAAAAGAAGGACGCCGAAACCCAGCTACAACGAAGAAGAATGAGAAGCTTTTGTGTTGAATAGGGTTGGGTTTGGGAGCACGATGAAGAAAGGATAGGGGTTAGGGTTAGAATCAATTTGGGATGAATGTCTCTTTTCTCTCTCTGCGTTAGAATTAATTTAGGAGGGAACTGAAAATTTTACATTGGTTTGGGAGGGACAATGAAAACTATACACATATTGGTTTGGGAGGGACAATGAAAACTATACACATATGAGAACGGTTTAGTAAATAATATTTTATTAAATTAATTAAAAATTATATAAGAACGGCTCTAGCCGTTGCGAATAGGAGCCGTTCTCATTGTCCTCTACAAGAACGGGTTTGAGCCGTTGTATAAAGTTTACAAAAAATTATATAAGCTACCGCAACAAATTATATAATTAGTTGCCTATTAGTCTCTACGAGAACAATTTTTTTACTTTCTGAAAATTAGGCGTTGCTATAGAGTAAAAATGTTGTAGTGCGGAGTGAGTTAATTGTCTAATGGGGAGACACTTAAATAGCTAAACGACTGAGGGTAGAGACCTCTCATTGGGCTTAACTGAATGGTCCAACCCATCATGATTCATTCAGGCACAAAATCCAATCAAATAATTCATCTATTTAGTGTTTAATAACAATAGACCATAATATAATTAATTAATAATTAATTTTGTCAATCCATATTTGATTAATCAAATAATTAATCTAACAATCTCCCACTTGAATGACAATAAGTAATTATTAAAAATATTAATTTTAATATTATAATATCAATAATGGTCAAAACACTAATCAATCAAAAAGAAGTAAATTCAACGCTGCAGAAATTGTATCCGATAGGAAAGACAAATCATACATGTTAAAACTCACAACTTAAGAATGATGACTTTAGAGTAACATATTTAACTTCAGAGTAATATGTTATAAAGAATGGTCCAAATATATGAAAATGTTATTGATAAACTCCCACGAACCCAAAGTATTATAAGACTTACTCATGTGTATAAGTCTATGGTTAGTGATTATACTAATGAATTTTAAATTATAGGTAATAGAATATCCACATAGGTATAAGAATAGTAATTACATATAGGAATACCCTATTACGAGATTAATTACATTTAATTATAAGTACCTTCATAACACAATATCATACTCGATAAGAGTATTGATATTTACTTGTACTTTCATATTATGACCCGACAAATATGAACTATTGAAGATAAAATAACACAACATTATTGCACGCTAAAGAATTATTGTGTCTTTTTAATATCAACCTAAACATCAAATTATGATGTTTTCTGAGATTAAGAGAATAATATATATCTCAATATAACAGAATAAGATTTCTTATAATTATTTCATATTTTGAAGTCCTTTTAGAATATGTCATATTTACAGTGCGCACAAGAATATATGACACTATGAGAATAATAATCCAAATTTTTTATATTATATGATTGTGTACACATGCACTCCACTCCCACTAATCCGATATGATATGGATTTATCAGAGCCCACTAATATTAAATGTTGGTGATTTTAGTATCATCAATGTATTTTAGTCGTAATGTGATTTATTGTAGGCCGATGCAATTATGCGTTAAGCTTGAAAACGAGTTAGGGTAGTGCGGAGTGCACGCTCGTCGAGTCAACGTGTAATTGAATGCGAATAATTGAAAAGGAGTTCCAAGGGGCGAAGCCCCTGGCGGGGTGTGGGGCAGCGCCCCGCTGGGGTTCCAAGGGGCAGCGTCCCGTTCAAAAGTTTTCTGAACAGTTGAACCCGTTCGAAATTTTTGAACAGTTGTGTCTTTTCGGTTTCTGTTATTAATCTTCTATATAAGGAGTCATTTGGCCTCAGTTTTAACATACAAAAAACAAAACCATACTTTCTCTCTACATTTCTGATATGTTCTCTATTGTCAGAAGCAGATTGTTCTTCAAGAATTATCCCCACAAAGATTTCGTGAACCCAGGCAAATAATAGGGTCGAAATACTTTGTTCGAAAAGTGTACGAACACGATTCCTTGAAGTTATCCAGGATTATCATACTCAAATTTATAATATTAAATACTCTGATTGAACAACGAGATGCTAATTTTCTTTTTAGTACAAAATTATACAGAAAAGTGGTTCAAAAATATATCATCATTGGAGTTTTACAAACTCAACCACGTATTTTGCATGTCAATAGAATATATCATTATTAGATGATTTTACATGAAAGGATATGATGGTCATATAAAATATTTACCATCTTTTGAGTGAGATCAAATCCATATAATTTTAAATAGAATATCAGGTTTTATACAATATATTAATAACTTACTCAAAACTCAAATGCTATAGATATAACTACACACATTTGAGAAATGTTATACGCAACGAAAAAACATGAGACGTTAAATTTAACTATTATTGAGGATATAACACAAATAGTCATAAACTTTTGTACTAACATAAGAATATAATATTCTCAACAAAAGTCTCTATTAAGTAATAAATAAATAATATTTGTTTCTCAATTTTATACAATTGACATGTTAAATTCTCTCAGTTGATAGAGAATAATATTTGAACTAAGATTAAGAGTTTTAAAAAATAGTTATATAAATAGTTAATTATTTTCTCTATTACACAATGATCATGTCAAACAACGCCACACCGATAAGGTATATTCATCGCTTACATAATATTTAGAGAATTGAAATCTATTTTAATAAAAAATAATAATATTGAATTTCATAAAATATTACATGTCTTTAAAAATTTTATTTATTAAATAATAATTTCAACAATATTAAATAAAACAAAAATACAATGTACAAATATTATGTCACCAAAAATTCTAATACCGATAGGGTACTCAAACCATAATTTCCATAATCATAAATTACAAGTACACTGAACAACAATAATAATACACCGATAGGGTATAATTATTATTAATATAATATTTATAACAATTAAAATAAATTTAATTATTTATTAAATAAATTTTGTTAATTATATTCACGATAGGTGAGTTACAATCACACAAATTAAGAATGTTTATATTTTATTCAAAATAGAAATATTTATATAATTGTATACACGATAGGTGAGATTACAATTATACAAACTGATAGTAATTATTAATTTTTCAGAATAAAACTCTCAAGATAATAAGATTTCTGATATACACATAAAATTAAATTTTTATTTATTTATTTGAGTGTATAACAATAAATCAATTTATGACGAATTGTAGAGAGTTTTAATTTTGAAAATATTTTGAAAAATATTTTCTATATATAAATGCACATTTTATAATTTTAAAAGAGTAGATAATATTAGAAAAAATTTCTTGTAAGGTAAAGTTCTTCCTTCCAATCTCAACAATCACTATCTTGATTGAAAATGATACATCAACTGTCATTGTGTTCACCAACAATTATACTCCACCATTAAAAGTATAGTCATTTGAAGCTACACCACTCCAAAAAATTTCACATTATTTTCACCGACAATTATAGTTTTAAAAACTATCATACTCTCTCTTGAATAATATATTTCACTTGAAGATAAACCACTACAAGCATTTCACATTGTCATCACTGACAATTATATACTTTATCATGACGAATAAATTCACTTGAAGTTAAACCACTCCAAGAATTTCACATGTCAAAAACTAAGTTAAATTGGTGCAACTTCCTTGTTGGCATGAAGTTCTTTAACCACCAACATAATCTTGCATCTTGTGTAATCTTGATTTTATCAACACATCTTTGACTTGAACTTTTCACAAGTCAAAAAAATTCTTCCATTAATTTTCTCTAACTCAAATTACACCGCAGAATTTGTGACTACAGATCAACAACTCTTTCACAATACTACCCTTCTTTTCTGATGTGGAAGATTAGACAAAACTTCAACCACATAGCATACTAAGAACATGTATCCCCAGATTGAACCAAAAGCTCTGATACCAGTTCTTAGAAGAAAAAAACAAACAAAGAGATGAGATTAGGAGAGTCGTGAGTACCAATGAGACTAATGCTTCAGGATCATAAGAGAGGGAGACACTAAATCTCAACCCAAAACCTTGAGGTGTTAGGTAAATGAGTCATATCTCTTATAAATCTAACATTTCATTCTTTCATATGCAATGTGAGACTTTAACCACTCAGACTTGCACCCAACATTATCCCCCACAAGTATGAATCTCCCACATCCTATAACAGGATCCAACACCAAATACAACTCCCGCTTTCTCACAAAGTCGAACCATGACTCTGATACCACTGTTCGGGAGTTTCAAAGAATGGGGAGCATCAATGAGAATAATGCTCCATGACTACAAGAGAGTGAGACATCACATCTCAACAAAAAATCTTAAGGTGTTAGGTAAATGAGTTATCTTTTTTATAAATCAAACATTTCACCCATTCATAAAAGATATAATACTTTAATCACCCACACTTAAACCCAACAAATTTAATTTATTTTACTATATGCATTTAATTCCGTTGAAATATATTATCTTGTCATTTTATTCATGTAAATAAAAAATCTACATTGCAAAGTTAAATATTTAGCGTTTAGACTCAATTGGTCATTACTCAAATTACACAAAGATATTATCTCATTAAATCATCTAATTTATTTAAATCGATTGTTAACAGTCAAATTTGATTTCTATTAACGGAATGAATTACAACCAAAGTTTAGACTACCCGAATATCTTTATGAGCGAATGGTAGTTTTTAAAAATTAAAATAGCAAATTTGGTTAGTGCCATCAATTTTTAAACTAAGTCTATTATTTTCCATTGGATTGCTTCATTTGATTAATGATATGAGTTAAGTTTGCTTTTTGTAATATATATATATATATATATATATATATATATATATATATATATATATATATATATATATATATATATATATATATATATATATATATATATATATATATATATATATATATATATAAAAGGATGCCAACCATTACTCCTCATTTTCTTAATATATGTTAGAAATTGATTGTACTATTTATTTACATGGGCTGTCATTGATACGAATCTTATTTTAAAATGTGAGCATTAATTTGCATGTACTGCTCCTTTATCCATCTCCTCCTGCTCCACAAGCCATTTTTTTATTACCCATTATTCATCCACTACCTACGAACCAATCAATTAAATGAGCAACAGCCATCAAGACTAAATATTACTAGTACCGTGATTATACAAAAAAACAAATGATAACCCATTTTTTCTTCACTTTCAATGCTCCTTGTTATAACTTTAATATCTTTTGCACGTTAGTTAGGGTTAATTTATTATAATTTGGACTTTGTATGTTTTATTTTGAACTTAGGTTAACTTGGTGACGAGCCTGATACGAGCTCATGGTTGTTTGTTTGATTGTTTTGATGTTATATTCTGGATGAGAATGATGAATTAGATAGGGTTAGTTCTTTTTTTTTTTTTTGAATTTGAGGTGGTATCGCAAAATCTGGATGAACACCATGACTGTTTATCCATGTTCATAATAAATCATTGTGGTTAACTTTTATTTAAGAGAGAGAGAGAGAAAAGCATAAAAGTGTTTTGGGGGGTGGTTGAGGAAAGGTATAGAGAGAGGGTCCGGTTGGAGGAGAGAGAGGTGTGAGTGGGAAATGAATCCCATGTGAAGGTTCTGTTGTTTCACCCCTCTCTCATCTGATCCTTTGGCCACACGTGGCCTAGTTAATAACCCTTTGATTAGTCTACTTCTTATGTTAACCAAGGATCCTGTAGAGAAGCTCCGCCTTAGTTATCATACACCTTCAATCTAGAATAGAAGGAATTGATGTTATGAAGTAATTAGACTATTGAACCATATTTTATATGTTAAAGAGCGTGAAATGAATGATGCGACGCATGCAATTTGTAAAACAATGATTTGTTTAAGTTGGTTTTCAAGAATAGTTTAATTTTTATATTGTATACTTCTTCATCAATTTGAATGGTTGTATATTTTTGTGAGGTTTATTGAAAAACAAGCAATCTACATATTTTATAATAAACATGGATACTTTCAACATCAGTTATTTAGTTTAATCGTGATTAAACCTTATTTTAATAAATGTATATATCACAACGGTTGATACTGTAACCGTTGTGGTAGGTAGAGCGTGTCATACCTTACTATCACCGTATCTCGTCCGTGGTGGAAAGCACCAGACATACTGTTCCGGTCTGGGCCCGACCTCGGCAGGCCCAATACCACGTACGGCCCAACAGGAGAATCAGACACGTCGGGCACGTGCGTCCCACGAGACGAGCAGAGAATGTCGTCGGACACGAGCAGCGCATCCAACAGCAGCTCGTCGTCCATCTTACCAGCCGAGCAGAACCAAACCCGACACACCAAAGCGCGACCTTGGTTCCTCCCCTCCGCGGAGAGAACAACGCGCTCCGGGGAACCTCCCGAGCTCCCGTCCGCGGGGAGAACGACGTGCCCAGTGCACGTTCTCCACGTGTACCCCTCCGCGGGGACACGTCATCAACCAACTGCCCACCTCCGAAAGAGCAGGTCAAACCCACTTTCCGGAGATCTAGGAGCAGTTGGACTAGGGCGAAGACCACGTCCTGGTCTTCACTACGCCACGTAAGCCCTAGCAGTCATTAGGGTTGGGCCTGGTCATCCAGCCCATCTCAAATGACCGTTGGCCCAGCGCTGGGGTCTCTCTATAAATACCTTCTTCCTCAAGAGGGTCAGGTAATTCACATCTTGCCCTTTCTGTACTTTGCTCTCACTCTGCCCGATTTCTTATTTTGGCATCGGAGTGTCTTGCAGGTACACCCCCCTTCTCCTCTTTATCACCGGTGAACAGGTAGCAGTCCAGCAGCGTGTGACCAGCCCGTGATCCCCTTCTGATCAGGTCAGATCAGTGGCGCCGTCTGTGGGAAACTAAGCTCCCCCGTTCCTCCGAGCAGAGAACCAAAGCTTCATCTCTCAAAACTTCAAGATCACGAGTGCCCTCCGCCATGGCGACGCTGTTCACAATTGTCCTCCCTTCGTCGAGCAGAAGACTCCGATGGGCAGGACCTGGCTGCCCACCAGCCAGTCTTTGTCCTCCTTTCGTCGAGCAGAAGACTCTGATGAGCAGGACCTTGGCTGCCCACCAGCCAGTCTTTGTCCTCCTTTCGTCGAGCAGAAGACTCAGATGGGCAGGACCCTGGCTGCCCACCAGCCAGTCTTTGTCCTCCTTTCGTCGAGCAGAAGACTCTGATGGGCAGGACCCTGGCTGCCCACCAGCCAGTCTTTGTCCTCTCCTTTGACGAGCAGAAGACTCTGATGGGTAGGACCCTGGCTGCCCACCAGCCAGTCTTTGTCCTCCTTTCGTCGAGCAGAAAACTCCGATGGGCAGGACCCTGGCTGCACACCAGCCAGTCTTTGTCCTCTCCTTTCGTCGAGCAGAAAACTCCGATGGGCAGGACCCTGGCTGACCAACCAGCCAGTCTTTGTCCTCCTTCTGTCAAGCAGAAGACTCTGCCGGGCAGGACCCTGGCTTCCATCCAGCCTTGTCCTCCCTTCGAAAACCTACTACCTCGAAAACTTACACGGGACCATATAGCTCGACCATGGAACGCTGAAAAGCTAAAAAATACTACAGTTAAACAACACTGCCCGCGAGGGACAACCCGCGCGAACAAGAGGGTGGACTGATACGGCCACACCTCACCGACCTTACCTTAGCGGGCACTATACCTCCCCGAACAAAAAGAGAATAGCCCGCTCGACGGCACCCCCTCGATCGAGAGTCGCCGCCGCAGTATCATAATCGGCCGAATGCCCAGCTCGCGATGGGATGTTCAAGCCTACAGGATAGATCACAACCGTGACCTAACTCTTGTCCGCCCAGGAAGCTACCCCGGGCATCCGGATAGTTCCCCACACTACCGGGCAACACGCACCGAGCAAAGGTCCCCCACAAAACAATAAACATTCACATCATAATGGAGCTCGGCAAAACGAGCCAACACTTAGCGAAAAAGCATAACAATCATGCACGCACACAAAACTTAGAAAGGAAAACAAGAATTCCATAAAAGGGGCACAAGCCCAGAAGTCAAAATGTTATAATAAACGGGCACGACCCCGGATGTCGAGCAGAAACGATCGAAGGTGTCGAGCAAAATTTTTTGGATGTCGAACGACTGCAATTTCTCCCTTCCCAGATGATCGATACGATCGACGCCATTCTCGCATCCTGCCTGACATATCAGCGCGCGCAACGCTATTCTCTACTTAAGTCACAGCTCTCCTGACAGCGAACTACGACTTGGGGGGCTCCTGTTCTGGACTGGGCCGAGGTTTAGCCCACAATCGAGAAGGCCCAAAATCCCACTGAGGTTGGGCCCAATTGGACCACACTGATGAGCAGGGACCCATGGGCAGAACCTCCTCCCGTCGGGCAGGTGCCCATCCCGTGGGCAGAACCTGTGCCCATCCTGTCGGGCAGAACCTGTGTCCATCCCGTGGGCAGAACCTGTGCCCATCCTATCGGGCAGAACCTGTGCCCATCCCGTCAAGACAGAACCTCCTCACGTCGGGCAGGTGCCCATCCCGTGGGCAGAACCTGTGCCCATCCTGTCGGGCAGAACCTGTGCCCATCCCGTCAGGACAGAACCTCCTCACGTCGGGCAGGTGCCCATCCCGTGGGCAGAACCTGTGCCCATCCTGTCGGGCAGAACCTGTGCCCATCCCGTCAGGGCAGAACCTCCTCCCGTCGGGCAGGTGCCCATCCCGTGGGCAGAACCTGTACCCATCCTGTCGGGCAGAACCTGTGCCCATCCCGTCAGGGCAGAACCTCCTCCCGTCGGGCAGGTGCCCATCCCGTGGGCAGAACCTATGCCCATCCTGTCGGGCAGAACCTGTGCCCATCCCGTCAGGGCAGAACCTCCTCCCGTCGGGCAGGTGCCCATCCCGTGGGCAGAACCTGTGCCCATCCCGCCGGGCAGCACAATGTGGCTTCCACACGTTCTCCGCGTGCTCCCCTCCGCAGGGACACGTCATCAACCAACTGCCCACCTCCGAAAGAGCAGGTCAAACCCACTTTCCGGAGATCTAGGAGCAGTTGGACTAGGGCGAAGACCACGTCCTGGTCTTCACTACGTCACGTAAGCCCTAGCAGTCATTAGGGTTGGGCCTGGTCATCCAGCCCATCTCAAATGACCGTTGGCCCAGCGTTGGGGTCTCTCTATAAATACCCTCTTCCCCAAGAGGGCCAGGTATTCCATTCTGCTACCCAATTTCTGTACTTTGCTGTCACTCTGCCCATTTTCTCACTTTGGCATCGGAGTGCCTTGCAGGTACACCCCCTCCTCATCCTCCCCACCGGTGAACAGGAAGCAGTCCAACGGAGCGTGGCCATCCAGTGATCCCCTTCTGATCAGGTCAGATCACATACAATCACCCATTACCTCACAACAGATGGTTAGACGTTGTGATGTCCCTTTTCCAACAGTTATCATATTACTTTCCGTAGTAGTGCTTTCAATTTTGGGAATTCAGGGCAAGTCTTCTAATGTTTTACATCCATGGTTTCTTGATTTTGGCGTATCCAATCACATGACAGGGTCCTTTGAAAACTTGCACAATTTACGGTCTTACCATGGTAATCAGCAAGTTCAAATTGCCAATGGTAATAACCTATTTATCTCTGATGTTGGTGACATAAACTCTGATTTTCAGGATGTACTTGTATCACTTGGTCCTGCTTCTAATTTATTGTATGTTGGCCAATTGGTGGGTAAAAATTATAATGTTAATTTTTCTCGTGCTGGTTGTCTTGTGCAGGAGCAGGTTCGAGAAAGGTGATCGTGAAGGGACCTAAAGTAGGAAGATTGTTTCCACTCGAGTTTATTTCTAATCATTTATCTTTGGCTTGTAATAACATTTTGAATTCTTATGAGAATTGACATGGAAAATTGGGTCATCCAAACTCTTCTGTTTTGTCTCATTTATGTAAAATTGGTTTATTGGGTAATAAAAATGTTCTTTTTGATGCCTCTGTTTTGTGTTCTATTTTCAAATTGGCTAAAAGAATATCATGTCCTTTTTCGTCTGGTGCTCATCGTGCTTCCACTTGTTTTGAGATGATTCTTAGTGATGTATAGGGAATCTCTCCTGTAGTTTCTCATGCTCACAATAAATATTTTGTCACATTCATTTATGATTATAGTCTTTTTACTTGGATATATTTTCTTCGTTCTAAATCTGAAGTGATTTCTATGTTTAAGAAATTTTTGACATATGTTGAAACAGAATAAAAATTTTGACAATCAGTGGAGGCCGTCTAGTTGGTCGTCACTTTAGAACTCCCCAGTGTGTGTTGTTCGTCACGTCTGTTCCTTGTGTCTTCGTGTTGACTACATCCTTACATTTATCAATTTCTATCATACGCATCATAATAGATTCATGACATTGTCCATTTTATTTCGTTTCTGTTTTGTCCACAGCATTGCATATCATTGCATCTACGGGCAAAATTTTCGGTCATCTGTATTTAAATCCCTTTCACTGTGATTCCTTGAGTCTCCGTCACTCAAATCATCCGGTGAATCTATTTAAATAGGGGCAACTGTAATACCCCAAATTTTACCCTTTAGATTGATCGTTTCATTTTGCATTTCATCTCATTTTGCATTGCATTGTAACTAACCGCTAACCAGTTTTCTCAGTCCGTTGGTTTTGCAGAAAAAATCACACTGTGCGCAGTTCAAGTGGTAAAGGGCAAAATGGTCATTACCTGGCCGTCTATCGACAATTCATGAAGCTGAGTCATCATCAGAGGTTCCTCAAGTGATTAGGGTTTCCATCTCCGAGTCCTGTGATTTATTTGATGATGAGCTGAATTCTACGGTAGTTTTGACGTCAGATTTCTCGTGACACAGTACATCTTATTAAAGAGCCGAGTTTCAGTCATCAGTTGGTTTTCAGAAATGTTGTTGATTCCTAAACCATATGGAGCTGACTGTGTTGCAATATAAGTGGGATCAGGTTAAATCGGTGCGAGAATGTGCTTTGAGGAATTTATTTTAACAGACGCACGTTATCCTGCTTTCTGCTGGTCAACGGTCGGTTTTAAAGGAACAGTGGAATTTCGGTGCGCATTGAATTTATAATGAATATCTGTTATTTTGACCATGATTGTTGGTTGAGCTGATTTACGTAACCAGGTTAAAGTAGTCGAGGTGCGGTTTGAATTTTAAATATGGAAGACAGTTTCGTTTTGCCGTTTAACTGAGTTTCTCTGCTTATCTGTCAGGTTTAAATCGTACAAGGGGGGTTTAATGGTCAAATTCGGGGTTGGAACGACACAGCTTAATCGGATAAAATTCATTGGATAAATTTAATCGGAAGTAGTCATTTGAATTTAATCGGACTAGTTGGAATTAGATGAATTTATTTGTGTGGATTTAAACAGATGAACTGAGTGGGAGGAATTTAGTTGCTGAGGTAAATTCAATTATTTGGATTCATTTGTTTGAGCTTAATCTGATGGATTGTTTGGTAAATTAATCCAATAAATTTAGTCGGGTAAATTTTAATTCAAGGAGTTTATGTGTTTAAGTTTTATCAGAGGAATTTAATCGGAGCTTGAAATCGGAAATTGTAATCTAGAAATGTAATGGAAAAATAATGTGAATTTATTCATTATTATTTTTTATTACAATAGTACAAAAAGATATACAATTACAAATAAATTATTTATTCTGAATTGTTCTAAATTTTGTCTTCACGCCGATTCTTCGGTTTTTTATTTTTGCTCTGAACCTGTAAAACAAAACCAACAAATAAAACAACAATTTTTAATGGTTAGAACTTTGATTTTTTTTCAATCTGATACCCTCAATTTGATTTTCACGATCGGGTATGTCGGGAGGGTAACGACGAAGTCGTCGCCAGCTCCCGACTTGTTTTCCGACCCCGGCACAGAATCAAGCAACGTCTATAATCTTAACGTTTTATAAATGAGAGAATTCACACGTCTATAAGCTTAACATTTTACATGAGTATTTAGTGTGTCTCTCACAAGATGTGTTGTTCATAAAATTAAAAAAAATCTCTAAGATGTGTCCGTCATATTCAATATCTCAACAGAGATACTATCTAACTTGTAATAAACTAAAATAAAATAAAAAAATAAATTAAATGGTACGACCTTAAACAAAACAAAAAAGACGACTTAATAAAGAATATTTCTTTTTTAGTTTACGCGTAAAAATCCAATTTAAAATAGCTCAAGGGATCCATTTCTCATTACACAAAGCTGGCACATATTATTTCTGTTGACTTAGGGCATAATTTATATACCACGATAAGTGTAAGCCTAATCCAAAATAATATTTATATGATGTGTTAGTTATTAATTAATGGTTTCAAACAAAAAAACATTTTTGGATGACAAAACATTTTGCCCTATAAATAATGAGATGGTTGAAGCTTGCAAACCACAAACCGTTCTTTGAAAATAAATTGAGAAATAAGTGTGAGCATCAAAGATGTTTTCAGAAGTGAAAAGTTGGATTAATAGAGGACAAAAGGTGAAGGGAACAGTTCTTTTGATGCAAAAGAATGTCTTGGACATTAACGTTCTTACTTCTGCTACAAGCGCACGTGGTTTATTCATAGGTGGAGTCAACGCCGCTGCTGGTGTTACTAACGCTTTAATTGACACTTACACTGCACATTGGGGCCGTTCTGTGGCTTTCAGCTTGATTAGTGCTACTTCTACAGATGGTAATAACTTGTCATACTATCTATCATTTTCTATTTCTTGTTACATTATAGTGATTTGTGAGATATTTGTAGGAAGTGGAAAAGGAAAAGTGGGGGAGAAAACATATCTAGAAGGTCTCGTTACTTCCATACCAATATTGGGAGCAGGGCAGTCTGCATTTGATATTCATTTTGATTGGAATAGTGAGATGGGAATTCCAGGAGCATTTTATGTTGAAAACAAAATGCAAGGAGAATTCTTTCTTGTAAGTTTGACACTAGAAGATATTCCCAATCATGGAACCATCCACTTTGTTTGCAACTCATGGGTTTACAAACATACAAAATATAATACTAAACGCATCTTCTTTGCCAACAAGGTAACAAAAATAATATATCACAACATGTTAAATGTAAATTATATTTTTCAAGTTTTGACACCTTCCAATGAATATAATATATAGACATATCTTCCAAGTAACACACCAGCTCCATTAGTGTACTATAGACAAGAAGAACTAAAGAATTTAAGAGGAGATGGAAGAGGAGAGCGTGTTGAATCAGAAAGGATCTACGATTACGATGTATACAATGATTTGGGTAATCCTGACAGGAAAGCTAGCCTGGCTCGTCCCGTTGTCGGAGGATCTAGCAACATGCCTTACCCTAGAAGGGGGAGAACTGGTAGAAATCCATCTAAGAAAGGTAATACATTTTTTGGTTCCATCTTAAGAAATAAAAGAAATGACATGGTGCTAAAATATGTTTATGATTCTAATGTTTTTTTTATATTTTTTTTATATGTGAGTAGATCCGAAAAGTGAGAGTCGGGGCGACTTCTTTTACATTCCAAGAGACGAATCATTTGGTCATTTGAAGTCTTCAGATTTTCTTGTTTACATACTCAAATCAGCATCTCAAAATATCATACCGCAATTGAGATCTGTAGTTACATTACAACTCAATAACTCTGAGTTTAACACATTTGAAGAAGTGCGCTCCCTTTACGATGGTGGAATTAAGCTTCCTACTGATGTACTAAGCAAGATTAGTCCAATACCACTTTTCAAGGAAATTTTTCGAAATGATGGTGAACAAGCCCTTAAGTTTCCACCACCTAAAGTGATTCAAGGTATCTAATAGCAACACACTTTTAGTCCAACAATATATTTTCATACTATATATATACTCTCCGGTTATTTTTACAAGAGACAATTCATTTTTTAAATTTATGGATCTGATAAGTAATCCAACATATGAATTGTTTTATTTTTTGTTGTAAAAAAGACGTGAGAGAATATGAAAGAAATATTACTGATTTTTACAACACTCTTATTTTGAGCAGTGAATCAATCTGCATGGATGACAGATGAAGAATTTGCAAGGGAGATGATTGCTGGTGTGAATCCACACATCATCAAAAGGCTTCAAGTAAACTGAATAGCTTAACAGCTTCTATGAAAACACAAAATATATATTTTCATCACTTAAACCTCATTTTTGCTTGTTACATTTAACACAGGAGTTTCCACCAAAAAGCAAGCTAGATAGGCAACTCTATGGTGATAATACAAGCACTATAACCAAAGAACACTTGGAGCCAAACATGGGCGGAGTCACTGTAGAACAAGTAATGACATGATTTTAAATTAGTACTAAGAATAAATAATTTTTTTGTTTCTATTTTGTAAGAGTGGTTGATTTTTATTCAAATAATATTTTGTTGAACAGGCTATCCAAAACAAAAAACTTTACATACTTGATCACCACGACACAATATATCCATTTTTAAGGAAAATAAACGCAACTGATACGAAGACATATGCTACTAGAACCATCATTCTCTTGCAAAATGATGGAACTTTGAAGCCATTGGCCATTGAACTAAGTAAGCCACATCCTCAAGCTGATAGTTTCGGTCCTGTCAGTAATGTTTACTTGCCTGTAAGTGAAGGTGTTGAAGCTTCAATTTGGTTCCTTGCCAAGGCTTTCGTTGTTGTAAATGACGCCACGCATCACCAACTTTGTAGCCATTGGTATTAATTTCATTATTGATGTTTAAAAATCACATATATTTTATTGTTGGATGTTTAATTGTATGAATACCTACATCTTTCTTTGACAGGTTGAACACTCACGCTGTTGTTGAGCCATTCATCATAGCAACAAATAGACATCTTAGTGTGGTTCACCCTATTCATAAACTTTTACTTCCTCATTACCGCGACACAATGAACATCAACGCACTTGCTAGAAATGTTCTAGTTAATGCAGAGGGTATTATAGAATCAACATTCTTGGGTGGAGCATGTTCTGTGGAAATGTCTTCTTTTGTATACAAAGATTGGGTTTTCACTGAGCAAGGATTGCCTCATGATCTACTCAAAAGGTAACCCTACAAAATATTATATCAAAACATTTGCAATTAAGGCTCCATAAGTATTTTTTATGTTATTGATCATGATATTTTGCTTGTTATCTAGGGGAGTGGCTGTTGAAGATCCAACTTCACCGCACGGTGTTCGTCTTCTGATAGAGGACTATCCTTATGCTGTTGATGGGCTAGACATATGGGCTGCTATTAAGTTATGGGTTGAAGAATATGTGAACTTCTACTACAAGTCAGATACTGCTGTTTCTCAAGATACTGAACTCCAAGCATTCTGGAAAGAAGTTGTAGAGGTGGGCCATGGTGATTTGAAGAATGCAACATGGTGGTTTAAGATGCAAACTCGTGCAGAGTTGATTGAAGCTTGCACCATTCTCATATGGATAGCTTCAGCACTTCATGCAGCTGTTAACTTTGGACAATATCCGTACGGAGGATACATCCTTAACCGACCAACTAAAAGTAGAAGATTCATGCCTGAGAAAGGATCACCGGAGTATGATGAGCTTTCTAAGAACTTTCAGAAGGCTTATTTGAAAACAATCACACCAAAAAAGGACGCCCTTACTGACCTAACAATCTTAGAGGTCTTGTCAAGGCATGCTTCTGATGAGCAGTACCTTGGACAGAGAAATGAAGGTGAACTTTGGACTTCTGATTCACTACCATTAGAGGCATTCAAGAGGTTTGGAAGGAAGTTGTCTGAAATTGAGCAAAAGCTTGTTGGAAGGAACAAAGACGAGTCGTTGAGGAATCGCTATGGACCTGTGAAGATGCCTTACACTTTGCTTTATCCTTCTAGTGAGGAAGGATTGACTTGCAGAGGCATTCCTAATAGTATCTCCATCTAAAGACATTGATATGATTTGGTGTGTTGTTGTTCTGGATAAAATATGAGGAGTAACCAAATTCCTCGTTATGGTGATCATGTTATTTTTTTGTTTATTTGTGTGTTTGCTCTTGTGTTTTATTTTAATAAATAAGAACTACTTTCGATGTTTGTTCCTCTTGTATTTATTATGTTTATTTTATTTTATGATAATTATGGATTTTTCCTTTTACAAATAGAGTTTAAAGGCACTGCCCTAATTCAATATTATACACACATTTAATAAAATTATTTAATTGGTAACTCATATCAATATTTTAAAAATAAAAATGTAATCACATGTATCATATAAATTTGGTGAAATATACGGTGGCGAAATTTGCAGCATAAATAATATCATTCAAATTCTTAATATCATTCAAATTCTTCTTTCTCATGCATTCTCACCACTTTCATTTTGACATCATATAGGGTCGGATTTAGGTTTGTGCAATCTGGCCTACCGCACATGACCTTAAAACATCGGGGCCTTAAATTATGAAAGATAGTGGTGTATTATAGTTAAAATAATAAAGATAAAATTGAAAGAAAAAAATGATAAACTATAAGCTATAAACTAAACGTTATTTAAAATAGTGTATGAAAAATAAACTATAAATTAATAAAATAAGTCTGTAATGAAAAGACTATTATATATTAAACGGGTCTTTTATTATCGTATGAACTTATAAGCTCTAAGCTTAAAAAATGTCTCGCCAAACAGAGCCTAAAGCTGCATTTGCCAAATTACAAGTTTTGCAATTTTATTTTTTATTTTTGTTAGTTGTACAAATTTTATTATTAAAAGTAGTGTTTCATTATTATTATTATTATTATTATTATTATTATTATTATTATTATTATTATTATTATTATTATTATTATTATTATTATTATTATTAGTACAAGTTTTAGTGATTTTTCATTATTAATTGTTCTATTTTAGAAAATGATATTTTAACATTAATATCATATATGAATGATATTTTAGAGATAGTACAATTTGAGAACTTGGTAATTGAGTTTGTTTCAAAAAAAGTTTGAAGGATATTATCAAAAGTGATTTTATTGTTTATATTTTTGTAGGCAATATAATTTAATTGTTAATATTTTTTTGACATGCTATAACTTCTAGTATTAGTTTGAAAGATATTATCAAAAGTATTTTTTGGCTTCTTGTTTACTTCTCTTACGTTATAATTATTGGACGATGTAACTTTGGAGTCTAGTTGTAGTCATTTAGAACAAATATTAAAATATAATATAATCAATTTGATATTGATGGAAGAGAACCATGCGTTGAGTTAAAGTTACTAAGAAATTTATTGTCCGAAGAAATAATAGGACCTATTGATATACTAATTTTTTTGAAAGGAATTGTTTGTTTTCCTAATACAATTATTGTATATCGAATTTTATTGACTATTCTTGTAACAATTGCTTCTGCCGAAAGAAGTTTTTTAAAATTAAAGTAGTTGAAGTCATATTTGCGGTCTACCATATTACAAGAAAGACTTAATGGCTTAGCACTGATAGCAATTGAGAATGATATCTTAGAGACGATACAATATGAAGACTTGGTTGATGAATTTGCATCACAAAGTGTTCGAAGAATGACGCTTTTTAAGTAGACAAAATGTTAATGATAATATTTATTTGAAATTGTATTTTGATATTATTGATTAAAATATAACTATTTTTTATGTTATGTACGTGGATGACTGTTTTTGATGTTATAGTTGATATTTACTATTTAATTAGAGAATACTTTACCGTCAAAGCATATGCTTATTGATGTTGCCATGGAAAAAATAACTGGGCCGATTTCATATTTTGAGAGTTATAGAGAAAGTGGTTTTGATAAGGCCTTGAATTATGCTAGAAAAATTTCTATTGAATTGAATATCGATCCAATATTTCCTCTTAGGCTTTTAATTCAAAGAAAAAGACACTTTGATAAGAATTTGAGTACCTCATCAGTTGAGTTGTCTGAAGTGGAATCTTTTAGAGTTAATTATTTTTGTTATCTTGTTGATCAAACCATTGTATCTCTTAAAAGAGATTTGAGAAGTACCAACAATATGAAGTTTTATTGCCTTCTTGTTTACTTCTCATAAGTTACAATTATTGGACGATGCAACTTTAGACCCTTGTTGTAGTCATTTAAAACAAATATTAAAATATAATGATCAATCTGATATTGATGGAAGAGAACTGTGCGTTGAGTTAAAGTTACTAAGAAATTTCCTGTATGAAGAAATAATAAGACCTATTGATATTTTAAATTTTTTTTAAAGGAATGGATTGTTTTCCTAATATAATTATTGTATATCGAATTTTATTGACTATTCTTGTAACAGTTGCTTTTGCCGAAAGTTTTTCAAAATTAAAGTTGTTGCAGTCATATTTGTGATCTACCATATTACAAGAAAGCTTAATGGCTTAACACTGATAGCAATTGAGAATGATATCTTAGAGACGATACAATATGAAGACTTGGTTGATGAATTTGTATCAAAAAGTGTTCGCAGGATGACTCTTTTTCAGTAGACAGAATGTTAATGATAATATTTATTTGAAGGACCCATTTTTAATATTAGAATAGGGTCTCTAAATTGTTTGAGACGACCCTGATATATATATATATATATATATATATATATATATAATATATATATATATATATATATATATATATATATATATATATATATATATATATATATATATATATATATATATATATATATATATATAATATATTATATATATATATATATATATATATATATATATATATATATATATATATATATATAGAGAAGAGAGAGAGAGAGAGAGAGAGAGAGAGAGAGAGAGAGAGAGGATCAACTTACTCAAAGAGTAAGATTTTTTAGCTTACTCTAAATCATAGCCATCAAATTTAATCTAATCTAATGGTTAATTAAGTAAAAATGCTAATTACCATTAGATAAGATTTAATTTGACGACTATGATTTGAATTAAGTTTAAAAAAACTTACTCTTGAAGTAAGCTGATCCCCACTCATATATATATATATATATATATATATATATATATATATATATATATATATATATATATATATATATATATATATATATATATATATATATATATAGATATATATATATATAGAGAGAGAGAGAGATAGAGAGAGAGAGAGAGGTAGTTAGACTAAAGTGTCGTGTGAACTGGTGCAATACATGGGAGAAGACAGTCTTAATATAACTATCACACCTATTATGAAAAACGATGTTGGAATAACAAAGTATAATTTGTTTGTTGGTTAGCAAAAACCCACAAGGGTAGAAAAGACTGAAGGAAGAAGAACACAATGAAATTGGTTATAGACTGTTATTCTTTACTTTCTCTTCGAAACAAGATTACATGTATTACAAAATAGAAAATAATATCTCTCGCCGTAAATAGGATTTGCCTTATATCAAAGATGAGAGACTAGCATACTATTAAAAGAATGCTAACACACTAACCTAATGGGCTTTTACACAATGTCTCATTACATAAGCTAACTTAGAGAACAAGGTAACTTAAACAATTAGGCATAATAAACATGCCAAATTTGACATGCTAACATTCCTAGCATACTTCAACTATACCATGTGAACAAAGTTTGACAACATACTAAGATCATGTCGAATTTTCGAACCAAGAAGTTGATATGTCGAAACCTTCAACACTTGACTTCTCCATGCTCGATTACCCTTTTGACGAAATGCAGCTTCACATCGATGTGCTTGGTTAGCTCATAATAGGTTGAATTCTTCGACAGGTGTATATCACTTTGACTATCACATTTAATAGTGATAACTCGACCCTTAAGTTTAAGCTCCATAGCAAAACCTTCAAGGCATAATGCTTCTTTCACAACTTTAGTGAGAGAGATATATTCTGCTTCAGTGGTTGATAATGCAACAACCTTGTGAAGTGTTGCTTTCCAAATAACTGTTGTGCCAAACATAGTGAACACATATCCAGAAATAGATTTTATGTATCCATACAACCTGCATAATCAGAGTCAACATACTCTTCAATTTATTCTTTACTATTTTCACCACATTGATCGGTGGTTTTTATGCTTTCTTTTACCGCTAATTTTAGTTAATATTGTTATATGTTTAGTCGCTTTATCTCTCCCTTTTCCGTATTTTATGCTTTGGTTATGTCTCTTTAAAGTTTTTAGGTTCAGATAAGCATTCTGGAAGAACTCGGTGCGAGAAAGAGGAAATTTTCGGAGTTTTGGTCGGAGTTTTTCCCATCATACAGGGGGCCAACATGGAAAATTGTGTCACCCGACACGGGCTGTGTCAGCATACACGGAAATGATGAGAATTGAAGAAGAAATTGAAGATAGACAGTGAGCTGACACGGGCACCCGTGTCACCTGGCACGAGCCATGTCAGCAGACCTGGAGAGAAAAATTGGAATTTGAAGAAACCAGAAGGGTGACACGACCACCCGTGTCAGCTGACACGGGCCATGTTGGCCTTGACGCTGATTTTTCCGTTTTGCTGATTTCAACTGTTAGTGGCCTATAGGGTATTTTTGGCATTTCCACCTATTGCTATTTGACTTTTTTCTATTTAGATGATTTTAGAGGATGAAAAAAGGGACTTTTGACTGAAAAATAATTTTACTATCAAAGTTTGGAGAGCACAAGGTTTTCGGAGGGCGAAGGATTTTCATGAGCGGAAGCAATTGACGATCTGAGTTTATCTAAACTCTTGTAATGTCTACTTTTTATATTGTATTTTCTTTAAACAATATGAGTAGCTAAACCCTCAATTCTAGGGGGTGTCCCTGATTTAGATCTGTAATGACTCTGATATTAGTATTGCAATAACATTTTTTTTTCATAATTGATTTGATCTCTAGGTATTCTTAATGCTTGCCCTGTCGGACAAACAAGGTTTGATCTTCGATTAACAATTAGGCTGGACCGACGTTATTAATGTTTTGCTTTAGATTATTCTATAGTAGATATCACCTAGGACTAGGGATACCCTATAGAAACCAAGATATTTTTGATAATTGATTGCTTAATTCCATCTGTAATTCTCTTTGGACATAGGAATTAGGGTGGTAATTAAAGTTTTTCTCACTAAGGACTTAGGAGTAAACATTCTAAAGAATCGTTAATTAATTAGTTACAATAAGTTGTTGCAGTGTTAATTCAGAGTTGTTACTGAGTCAGATCATACACCATTTCTAGCATTGTTGACTCATATATTTTATAAACCACTTAATTAGTTTCTTTATTTTATGTGTGAATGTTTTATAACTTCACCAAACAATCCAAAACCCCCAAGCTTTTGTTTAGTTGAATTGAACTCAGAACTCTATATCCCGACATTTGAGACTTTATCCCTTATTACTACATAGGTAAAATAGTACACTTGCTATTTTTCGATCAAGTTTTTGGCACCGTTGTCGGGGACTGCCAAAGATAATAGATTTCACGAATTTGTTTCAATTAGAATTTTGTCGCTCTGCAACAAAAATTGTATTTTCCATTTATATTTTTTATTATTATTATTATTATTTATGGTCTTTGTATAATCTTTGTATGCGAGGAAAGCCCTCAACTAATTTTCCTTTTGACGCAGAACTGAAAAGATCTTTGCACGCTAGACTCACACAAGCTAAACAAGAAAGCCTGGCAGCTTCAGAAGAGGAGACTCAAGTCCTAAAACAAGAAAAAGAAGAAGAAGTTTATGTTCATTTGGAGCATTCAGATACAAGTTTAAATTCAGATACCGAGTAAGAGACAGAGACAATAATGGTTGAACCTCAAGAAATGCTTCTTGGGGACTACGAGGGAGCAAATGCTCCAGTAGATCGGTTGACTATTGTGAATTAACCGGTCAATGTTGCTAAATTTCAGCTGCACCCTACAACAATCTGACAGCTTGGGAAGATACCTTTTATAGGAAAAATTAATGAAGATGCAAATAAGAATTTGCAAAGATTTCTTACTATAAGCCGTACTGTGAAGATTGAGGGGAATTCTGAAGAAGCAAAGAAATTAAGAACATTTCCATTCACTCTTTCTGAAGATGCTGAGGAGTGGTTTTACTCATTACCTGCTGGGAGTATTATTACTTAGGAAGAGATGGAGAAGACTTTTCTTAACGAATACTTTCCTGCTTCTGTTTATATTTGAAAAGGGTATGATATTGTGAATTTTAAGCAGAAAGAAGGAGAGTCACTTTGTGATGCTTACAAGAGGTTCAAGAGGTTATTGGTTGTTTTCCCCACTTACAATACGAATCAAACTGAACAGATGTAAATGTTTATGAATGGACTTAAAATGAAGACAAAGAAACTTATTGATACAACTGCTGGTGGCTCATCCAACTTTACAACAGCCACGGGTATTATGAAGATCATTAAAGTCATTGCTGCAAATAAACATCTATAATTATATGATTGTAGTGTGAGTAGACCTGAGGGAGTTATTGGTTTGAAACTTGTTAATCAAGTGGTAAAGATGAAAGATCAAATAGCTGCTAAAGTTGAAAGAAGACTCAAAGTGATGAATGAAGGTACTTAAACTATATCCCATGTTCAACCTGTTCAAGATGGTAGTTGTGAGATTTGTAGTGGACCTCACTTTACTGCACATTATGGTTCGACTGCGCAACAAATTGAAGAGATAAAGTTTCTGAAGCAGAATAATCCCTATTCTCAGACTTATAATCTAGGTTGGAAGAATCATCCTAACTTTTCCTAGAATTATCAAAATCAACCTCAATACCAACAGCAGCAATAAGCTCCTCAGAAGGCAAAATAGGAGATAGCCATTGAAAAGATGGCAGCTCATAACATTCAATTCCAAGAAGAGACTTGAAATAATCAGAGGAACACCACAGCCTCTATAAAAAATCTTGAGGTTTAGATGGGAGAAATAACACAACAACTCTTCATGCAAACTCAAGGAACCCTCCCGAGCATGACAATACCAAATCTAAACAATCACGAAAACGTTAATGTTGTCACAACAAGAAGTCAGAAAGTAGTTGAAAAAGAGGAAGAAATTGCAATAAATGATTATCCTTATATAGAGGTGTGTCGCTACTCGAAAGTGCAACGACGGAGAGGCGAAAACGGGAGGACAGAAGAGTCGCCACCGAATTTTATTTATCCCGTAAGGGGAAGGGAAAACATCGAGAAAACCCTAAGAAAGAAACGGATAAGATGGTCCTGTAACCAAGAGAAAGGGTTCGGAAGCCGGTTATGTGAAGGGAAGGTATTAGCACCCCTCGCATCCATTGTACTCGATGGGAACCATTTGTTTATCTATATGTGAAGGTATCTGCTAAAGATTATTGCTATATAGTTGTGTTCTAAAGGGGGAGAGAAAGGTTAGAAATAGGGAAGAGAGAGAGAGAGAGAGAGAGAGAGAGAGAGAGAGAGAGAGAGAGAGAGAGAGAGAGAGAGAGAGAGAGAGAGAGAGAGAGAGAGAGAGAGAGAGAGAAGGGGGAAAGAGACTTGGTAGGACCTCGCGGTCTTATGCCTATGTATTCTCAATAGGTATGAGAAAATCATAGTCAACGTAGTTCGGAAAACTACGGATAAAAGACGGGAACGTGCTCGGCAAGGATTGAGGCCCTTGTGCCTACGTATCTTTACTTAAAAGAAGTAAAGAATCAGAGCAGTCGTAGTCCGTCCTACGGGTGAAAAATGGGAAGATGGGTGGACAATGTGATGACGCGAAATCGTATCGTTTATTTGGCTTGGTTTACATGCATTTATTTGTGACTATTGTTAATTTATCTTGATTTATGTTCTAGTTTACGGTTAATTTACTATGTTTTGCAGATTGTGGAGAATTTGGATTAAAGAAAGAAAAGAAGAAGAAATGGAAGGAAAATAGAGAAGAAAAACATAAAATAACAGAGAAATGGATTTTGTGCGTGTGACACTCGTCACAGCTTCCTCACGGTCGTCACGGTCGTCACATGCAACACGGTTGTCACAAGAGTGTCACGACCGTCACGACACCAAGTTCAGTAACGTGCAAAAACAGAAGTGACCACGAGCACGTCCAATTTAATTTCTTCCTACGACTTCCTCCTTTTCTCCCACACTTTCTCCACCAACTGCCCACTACTGGAAGTTACTCCCATTTCCCCCATAACTCTTGCATGATCTCTGGAAGTTGAGAAAGGAAATATCTCCTATAAATAGGCCTGAGATTCACAGCATTTGGGGGGAGGCTTCGACGTATCGAAGTGCTGCCAAAATTCCTACTGAAGCCATTTTTATTTTTTTTCTTTTATTTTTTTCCTTTTTTCCTTTAGTTCAGAGCATTGTATTTCTTTCTGAAATTTCATTTCTCCATAGTAGAATCCTGCCGACATTGTGGAGGACTACTCAAGAATTCAATTTCAGTACTACTTTCCAGGTTTTTATTAATAAATTATTACTTTATTTTCTGTCATAATGTTTTTTTTATTATTCTGCTGTTTATGTTTATTTCCGTTTGCATTAATTATTATGTCTAGCTAAATTGGTCCTATCGGTATGTAATCGAATTAATAGGACGAGATTCGATAACACCCGGTGCATCTTACCTTCTTACAAACAACCTTTCTGGTCGCAGTTTTTAATCTAAATTCTAAATAAACCTTTGTCGTGACAGTGAGAAGCTATTTACGATGGTTTTGCCACGACAGTGGGAAACCATATTAAGGATCGAACCGGCATGCGAAAGCTGGGGTTCGAACCAGATAGTAAAAACTAGGCATTGGTTTTAGACACAGCGAAAGCGCTTTAAAAGAAATTAGAATCTATTTGTTTTCAAAAAGTAGTTTTAACCCCGAATGGGACAGTGAAAGCGTACATTCCACCCTTAGAATTATGACCCGAGTCAACAACCATCGTGAGACGAAGGTCTTTAAACGAGTATTTTCTTCTGAAAAGTGTTTGTAAAGACTAAAAAACACCGACGACCTGTCGAATTCCCGAAAACTAAAACATTACATACCGATATCCCTTTACCGCTATTTCTAAAACTAAAAATCTTTATTTCCCTTGCATTTAATTTCATTCGCATTTAACCTTCCAAATTCCATTAGCCTTAGCTTTACGCCGCGACAATAGATAACAGTAGATTAACATTGGTCTCTGTGGGTTCGACAAATCTTTTATATTACTTCGATATTTCCGTGCACTTGCGGACACATCAAGTTTTTGGCGCCGTTGTCGGGGACCAACAGTTAATATTGTGATTCCGTTGTTGCATAGTATAGACTAAGGAACTCTTATCTAAATCACTATGTATAACCCATATTTCCCTTATAACTACCACCCCCAACATTTTGAGGAACCACAAGATCCGCTTAAATCTGACCTCGAAATATTATTAGAAGATTTCAATTCGACGCATTCTTACCCAAATTCCCTCTACAATGAAGACTCTCAATACTGTAAGGAACCGCAAGATTTTGACACGTCCAACCTCGAACAATTACTAGAAGAATTCGATGCGCGCTTACTCACTCCAGGATAGAATCTATGATGAAACGCTTTGTGGAGACACAAACTCTCCAAAATGAAGATTTCAGAAAGCAACATCTCCAAATTAATGAAAATCTCAAGCAGATGAGCAATATGGTCGATTCCCTCGCAACTCACAGCGAGGCTTTGGATATTCAAACCTCCCTGCTTGCACTAACACATCTAGGACCCTTCCCTGAAGGACATGTGAATGTTGTAATAACCATTAAGGAAGAACAATTAGAAAATCCTAGGGAGAGAGATCATGAGTCAGAGGAGAGTTTTGGTGAGAAAAGCATAATTATTGAGAAAAATCCACCGACACCACCCGAAAGGGAGGTTGTCAAAGAGGTAGAGAAGGAAGCACCTATCGTTGCTCCTCCTCCCTATACCCCACCCATTTCTTTCCCACAAAGGGTTGTGGAAGTTAAGGTAAACTCTAAATCCAAAACATATGTGGAGGTATCGGAAAATATCCACACCACTACACCTTTGTCTAAGGTCCTTCATAAGAAAAGAAAATTCGAGGACCATGAAACTAGGGTCATCATTTCTGTTAAAAGGGTAAGATTAAATTTTGAGGTGGTGGATGAAATAACTAAGCCCAAATTTGAAAAACTGATACACAGAATAGATCCAAAACCACCACCACAAGTTCAAAACAATGAACCACCCTACAGAAGAAAGAAAAGAAAAGGTGATGGATATGAGAGATGGCTTGATAAGTGACCATGGAAACCGAAGACTATTCAAAGTTCAATCGAAGAACCATTCTCGAAAGAACCACCATGAGTATTTGTGCTCCTTGGCTGTCAAGCTATCGACGTTAAACAAAGTGTTGTGTGGGAGGTAACCCACAAGGTCTTTATTTTAATTTGTTTGTTTAAATTTGCAGAAAATAAAGAAATGTATCGCTTGTTATGCTTTAGCTATATCTAGGCGAAAACTCTCTAGATGACGATCTGAGAAGATGAGCTATGCCCACGAACATTCCTACGAGTGTCGCTGCTGGTGGGGACACTGATGGTGAGTACTTCCTCTTGAAGCAAGCAACATGATGAGCTGGTTCGAGAATTACACAAACAAAGGTATCTCAAAATGCCTGCCGCCGAAGTAGAAATGATCAACAAAGACAAGGATAGCAAGAGTAGTAGCATTCATACAGGTTCTATCTTTCCTTTTCCACCTTTTACTAAAACATTGAGGACAATGTTTGGTTTAAGTGTGAGGGGAGGAACTCTATTGTTTTACATTTTATTTCATGCTTCTAGGAATTTTATCTATTTTTAACATTATGTCAAAGTCTTTGCATGTGTTGTCGAGTCTTTATGTGTGGTTTTCGCTTGTTATTCAATTTCCCCAAAATTTTAAAATTTCAAAATTCTAACCTCCAACAAATTTTTTCTTCGATTCATGACATGGTTCTCTGAGAGTATATAGGCTGTTCAAGCTATGTTAGAAAAACGTGAGAAAGTTTTGATAAAATTGATATCGTCCTGACACCCTTAACCCCCTAAATATGCAAAATCAATTTGAGTACCCATTATGCCGAGACCTTAAAACTCCAGTTTCTTTTAGTAATCCATAAGTAGTCTATTTAAGCAGTCAACACCATCCTAAACACACTAAGTAAGAAACCGATGCAAATAAGTGTATGATCTCTTGTTAAAATGAGAGATTAAGAAAGAAAAGAAAAACTTATAAAGAAAAAGACATGTTCCTTCTAAGTTAGGTGCTCCTCACCCGAGCACTTAGCCTAACGGTACAAACTCTTTAAGTTCAATTGATGCTTAAGCACATTTGAAGAGAAAAATGAAATAACAATGAGATCATAGTCACTAACAGGTTTACTTGCCATGAATGTGTATGGATAACGGGCTTAATGTGATTGCACTATAATGAAATGGGGTGAAAGAGAGCATGAGATATAGGTTTAGTTATAATGGTATGATTCCGATTGGTTTGCATAAGTAGGGAGTTTTTGAAGTTGTGTCGTTACGGTATCCTTGGTATTGATATTTAGTACATATCGATCTAACATTAGCCTAGCAGCCACATATGATTAGAGTCTCATCATGTTTTTGTTTCGAACTATGCTTATTTATTTTTACCGTGTTGGTTGGTTGCTTGAGGACAAGCAATGGTTTAAGTGTGGGGGTGTTTGATGACGCGAAATCGTATCGTTTATTTGTCTTGGTTTACATGCATTTATTTGTGACTATTGTTAATTTATCTTGATTTATGTTCTAGTTTACGGTTAATTTACTACGTTTTGCAGATTGTGGAGAATTTGGATTAAAGAAAGAAAAGAAGAAGAAATGGAAGGAAAAGAGAGAAGAAAAACAGAAAATAACAGAGAAATGGACTTTGTGCGTGTGACGCTCGTCACAGCTTCCTCACGGTCGTCACATCCATCACGATCGTCACAGACCCTCATGGTCGTCACATGCAACACGTTTGTCACAAGAGTGTCACGACCATCACGATCCCAATTTCAGTAACGTGCAAAAACAGAAGTGACCACGAGCACGTCCAATTTAATTTCTTCCTACGACTTCCTCCTTTTCTCCCACACTTTCTCCACCAACTGCCCACTACTGGAAGTTACTCCCATTTTTCCCATAACTCTTGCATGATCTCTGGAAGTTGAGAAAGGAAATATCTCCTATAAATAGGCCTGAGATTCACAGCATTTGGGGGAGGCTTCGACGTATCGAAGTGCTGCCAAAATTCCTACTGAAGCCATTTTTATTTTGTTTCTTTTATTTTATTTCCTTTTTTTCCTTTAGTTCAGAGCATTGTATTTCTTTCTGCAATTTCATTTCTCCATAGTAGAATCCTGCCGACATTGTGGAGGACTACTCAAGAATTCAGTTTCAGTACTACTTTCCAGGTTTTATTAATAAATTATTACTTTATTTTCTGTCATAATGCTTTTTTTATTATTCTGCTGTTTATGTTTATTTCCGTTTGTATTAATTATTATGTCTAGCTAAATTGGTCCTATCGGTATGTAATCGAATTAATAGGACGAGATTCGATAACACCCGGTGCATCTTACCTTCTTACAAACAACCTTTCTGGTCGTAGTTTTTAATCTAAATTCTAAATAAACCTTTGTCGCGACAGTGAGAAGCTATTTACGATGGTTTTGCCACGACAGTGGGAAACCATATTAAGGTTCGAACCGGCACGCGAAAACTGGGGTTCGAACCAGATAATAAAAACTAGGCATTGATTTTAGACACAGCGAAAGCGCTTTAAAAGAAATTAGAATCTATTTGTTTTCAAAAAGTAGTTTTAACCCCGAATGGGACATTGAAAGCGTACATTCCGCCCTTAGAATTATAACCCAAGTCAACAACCATCGTGAGACGAAGGTCTTTAAACGAGTATTTTCTTCTGAAGAGTGTTTGCAAAGACTAAAAAGCACCGGCGACCTGTCGAATTTCCGAAAACTAAAATATTACATACCGATATCCCTTTACCGCTATTTCTAAAACTAAAAATTTTTATTTCCCTTGCATTTAATTTCATTCGCATTTAACCTTCCAAATTCCATTAGCCTTAGCTTTACGCCGCGAAAATAGATAACAGTAGATTGACATTGGTCTCTGTGGGTTCGAAAAATCTTTTATATTACTTCGATATTTCCGTGCACTTGTGGACGCATCACAATGCTAACGTGTGCATTCTAGTAGTTAGGTGTATTGCAGCTCGCTTGTGGAGTCTTAGGCATTACCTATTTTCGGTAGAACGGACGTAACATGTCCTCTTTGAGGGAAGAAAATAGAAGGGTGGAAAAGAAAGAAGAGTGCTCGCTAGGATCATCACAATCCTATGGCTACATATTCTTAACAAGTATGAGAAATCAGAGCAGTCGTAGTTCGGCCTACGGTTAACTGGTGTTTTTGTGGATGATGCTATCATACGCATTCTAGCAGTCAGGTATATTGCAGCTCACTTATGGAGTCTTAGGCATTACTTGTTTGCGGTAGAACGAACATAACATATCCTTTTGAAAAGAGATAGTTTTCGCCCTTGAGGCAAGATGTCACATTTGATTTGTGAAAAGTTATTTTTAGGTATGAAATCAATTCTCGAATAGTAACCCCTTGCGGGTAGTACCCAATTCTTTATCTCAAAGATTTATTATGAAAAGGTGTGGCGAATACAATCACGTCTTCGTATTGAAAGACGAGTATCAAGACCACACATTCTACAGTGAGTATCCTGATACTCGGAGAGGAAGAAGTATGCACTCAATCCTCTCTCTTTAGTTCAATATAAAGAGAACTTCATTCTCTTATTAAAGATGTTTTAATCTCGAAGGGTAAGCGCTTTTTGACAGTGAAAGCTAAAGGTAATCTCAAACACTCAGGATAGGAGAAGGCCTACGCCTAACCACTCCACAACCATTCAAGTTTTATTAGGGAAAGAAATGAAAATGCACTTGGTACGAGACCAAGGTTTTTAGAAAAAGTTTGAAAAGAAGTTCTGAAAAGAAAAGGTGGTGAGTACACCATGGTAGGTTGACGGTGATGCGCGAAGCAATCGACTTACAAAGGTTGAATACATACAAGGTTGGTGTGGTTTGAGGGAAGAGGGGTGAAATAAGAGGGAGAAACCCTAAGGTGATCCAATTTGAAAGGAGTTTGAAAATGAATTGACGTTGGATCAAGCCTCATTTGCTCTTTATTTGAAAATGTGTTCTAACCTAATTCATTTTTATCTTTCTTAACGAGTAGCAAGCAAGCATGAAAAGAACTAAGCTATTACACAGTACGGGAAGGGGATACATATAAAATACAGGGGATTGCGAGAAATAAATGGTCCCATTGCCAGGTAGCCCAAGAGAAAGTCGTATGTGTGTGAGGTGTCCTAAACTAAACAATGAAAAAGAGCTCGGACAAAATAACCAAACTAGGGTTATGTACAGAACTTAAACTCCAACATCTAAGAATAATGGTCAACAGTCCACTAATTTAGGGTTTTTAGGGTTTCAATATTTTTATCATGTTTTTGGTATTTTTTGAATGAAATAAATACGAAATGGGTTAGATGACAGTATATGTAATATGACAGGATGAAATATGAACAATGATGATAAGATGAGCGAGAAAATAAACAAGATAGTATCAACGATAACGTAAACAGAAAATATGTGCAAGAATATATATATATATATATATATATATATATATATATATATATATATATATATATATATATATATATATATATATATATATATATATATATATATATATATATATATATATATATATATATATATATATATATATATATATATATATATATATATATATATATATATATATATATATATATATATATATATATATATATATATATATATATATATATATATATATATATATATATATATATATACGTGGACATTCTGATATCCTGATTCGTAGACAGCCTGAATCCACGTGGATACCCCAACTGAAAGTCTGAGTATCTATCACCCAGATTCTGCTTATCTTGACCTTGGTTGTGAAATAGCTTCTTTCCTGACTGAGAGATTTAAAGGAAAGTTTGGTGAGGTAATGATTTGAAGGTTTTTGAAATGGATTGAGGTTTGTTAATGGAGGGTGGTGGTGGTTCTTCAGAGATGATGTTTGGTTCTGGGCGAGCGGCTAGGTTTTCACGGTGAGCTAAATAGAGATGGCTTAGAAAGTTTCGATCTGGGTTTTGGTTTGTGTGGTTAATGGAGTAAGGTTTGAATGGTTCTTTCGAAGATGTAAGTTGAGGGTGGCTGTGTTTAGTTGATGAATGATTTGTGCCTGGTTTTGTTTGGTGTTCGACGGAGGGTTTTTAATTTGGTTGTGATTTGGAAGCATGTAATGGGTAGAGGAGATTGTTGTTGTGGATGAAAGTTGAAGATGTTGATGTTTGGAGGTGAATAGGTTTCAGAGTGAGTTTGAAGAGATGAAGCTGTTTGTTGAGATGAAGTTGTTTTAATTTATGGGTTATGTGTTTCAGTTTGTGGGTCATGTTGCAGAAGAAGGTTGAGGATGTTTTGAATGAAGTTTTGTCGTGTGGGTGATGAAGTTGGGTGAGGCGGATTCAGTGTTTGTGTTGTTCGAAGGGATGAAGTGATGATGAACGGAAACGGGTGGGTGAATTTTTCGACGAAAGGGAGAGGGGTGAATAGTAAATGCCGCTAGGTTTAGGTCTCAATGCTGGAGACAATCTACAGTGCCTTTATATGCAGGATTTTGACACGTGGTTGGCTGTATGTTAATGACTTGATTAATTTGTTGACTTAAGGCTGATGATTAAATGATAATTATGTGCTAAAGTTAACTTAAATGAACCATTAATGAAAATTTTAAATATTAATTAGATTAGCTTAAAATAAAATTTAAAAAAAAAACTAGTTCGGACTATCAAATTAATCCTAATAATAAAATACTAAACTACATAATCAACTATTCTAATCTAATAAAAATTATAATAGTAATAATCTAGTTCTAAAAAAAACTAATAAAAATAATATCTATTTTTAAAAATAAAATCCTATTTAAACTATTTCCTACATAATTAAACATAAAACAAAAATAGCCATAAAAATGCAAAATCCCATGGAAAAACGGGCGAGCACCGAAATGCGCCGATATCAATCAACACAGATTGAATCATCAAGAAGAGAGAGACTTTCGCTCGATTTCGAAACTGAACTTCTCGTTTGAATTAATTTGAATCGCCGGAAACGCGAGCAAAGCGGCTAAAATCCTGATAAATTCAATCCGGCCGATAACACGGGAAAAATGCGACCTAAATGATATGCAAATGAAAACGAAAAAAAAAAGCCAGTCAAAGCTAGAAAACAGGTGGGCAAATTTTAGGGTGCAACAGAAGGGTTTCAAGATCTCCTCTTTTTATTATCCCTGACTTTTTCCTGAAATGTTTCTTTTGAAGCTTACAGCCAGCGGGATGCCCCAGCTTTGCCTAAGTCTCCTTCATAGGTTTTGACTTAGCAGGCTTTTATTATTATTATTATTATTATTATTATTATTATTATTATTATTATTATTATTATTATTATTATTATTATTATTATTATTATTATATTTTTTTAAAAAAAGAAAGTGATTGCTTGGCTTAATGATTACGATAAACCATTATCGGCTTTTTGCATGGAAAACATCTTTGACACTTACTTGTTGTGTGTGAAGGAAAATTGTGAGTGCAACCTTTATATAAAAGGTGTACTATATGAACGCACAACCAAGTTAACTGAGAACTACCCATCCCAAGATTAAAATTGCAGGTTTCTTGTAAAGAAAGAAACTCCAACTTCTAGGCTCGAAGGGGTTGACAAGGGAATAACTTCCTTATTTCTCCATTGTTTGGGGGATTAAAACAATACCTTACATCGTCAGCAAAGTTTGATTGAAAGCATACCAATAATAAGTATGGATAATACATTTGCATCATCCTCCCTCAAATATTTGCATAATCAAAAATTTGGACAAGGAGTAAATATTTGAAAGATAAAGCATAAAAGTGCAAATAATAGACAAAATGAATTGAAATCAAAAATTGCAATGCTTATTTCATTAATATGAACGTACAAACACTAATTAAAAGCAAACAGCTTAAACAAAATGGAGGAGAGTACAAAAAACGAGAAACAAAAGGCCCAGTGACTAAATCAGTACAAAGATGAGCCTTTCTGTCTGAAACACTGGCGTTTAAGAAGATAGTCGGACTGAAGCTTCACTTTTAATGTGCTGGCAAGGGATTGTTCTGGAGATTCGGATGACTATCCTTAAAATCAAGAATTCCAGTTCCAACCAACTCATGCACTCTGGCTTTCAGTGCATAACAATGCTCTAAGTCATGGTCTGGGGCGCCCTCATGAAATGCACAGCGGAGATCAGCTATAAATCCAGCTGGAAGAGGATTAGGAGGAGGTTGCAGAGTCCTTGTAGTGACCAGTACTTGTTGAACCATGTTAGGATAAAGTTCTATATATGTCATGGGAATAGGATCAAATTGATTCCTATTCTGATATTAGTTTGTCCAATAGTTGGACGTTGAGGAATCTGAGTTGGTCGTGGAGCAGCAACAACACGATGATCAACATACTGAGGTCTAGGACGAGGCCTTCTAACTTCATTCATGACAACATTGGTCTGATCCTCTCTCTTCTTATGGAAGGTCCCAAAGGATTTCTTCGCACCATTGAAGGATTCAGTGGCTTTGGATACTTTACCATTTTTTTAGTCCTTCTTCTAACCTTTGGCCAATAGTCACCAGGTCTGTAAAGCTTGAAGAGACGCTCCCAATCATCTTTTCTCAATAGAAAGGTGGTCAGTAGTCTCCTCCAGTCAAGGGGGGCGGCTACCACTTCTTAGAGTTTCCTAAACCTTAGACCCAATAGCCTTTATAAATATCGGACCCTTTAAGAGTAGAAGACATGTCATAATATAACCAATATATCGCATAATACAGAGTCTCTCATCTCACATGAGCTGTCATCTCTTACCACCTTACAAGGTCTCTCACTACTGCAGACAAACCCTCATCATTATACAACTACTAAGATCTCTGATAATCCTTTACTTGTGTAGGAATACTACATACAGTTGTACTTTTTGACCATTATCATTTTTTATACAAATTGATGAATAAAAGATGATAAAAAATTTCTTCAATCTTTACTAGAGATTATTGATTCAAACTCAATCATTTATAATTCGTGAGATTAATTTATGCAATTACATGCAGAGAATATTCTTTTTATAAAAAAAAGTCGAGAAATAAAAGATGTTCCTAATAAAGCATTGTATAGATTCCTCCCAGTTTTAGTGTGAGAAGTTAGTCTAGCTATCCTCTAAAAAAGTGTAGATATCATTTCACCTATCTCAGAAAGTGTTTTACTTAAGCAATGCACAAATTTTTATAAAATGATTAGATATATTGATTTTAATGATAAAATTAATACTACCTTTGATTCTATTTATAAGAGAAAATGTATTTTTTAGATTAATTGAATAATCAATGTATCTGAACTGCATAATGGACCAGATTTATTGATTATTCAATTAATCTAAAAAGTTAATGGATCAAATTTATTTTATAAATAAGATTAGAAGAAATATAATTTACTAAAATAGTTTTATTAATTATAATTGAATTAAATAAAAATAAATAAATAAAAATATAATAATGAAAAAATACTATTAAATTTTGTGTTGATATTAGAAAATAACAATTATTTTGAGACGAAAAGTAAGTGCTACACTTTTATCACTAGAGACAAATACCCACGTTTATTAAATGTTAAAGTTATATATGTTTTAAGTCAACTATCAAGTTTTCCTCTATGATAAAAAGTCAACTATCAATCTGGTAGCCATCACAAAATACTATTAACCTGGTTTTTTTACACAAACAAAACTATCAACCTAGTCACTAATGCAATTAATTAATGTTATTGTAATATTATATCAGCTACTTGTTAATAAAAAATCAACCTCGTGTATCACCATTCACTCAAACAAGCATTTTTCTAGTGTGCCTTGTCGTTATTGAAAAAGAAACTAAAATATATGTAACAACACTCAACAATAATTGATACTAATTCAAGAAAAATAATTCAAGTAAAAATAATAATGGACGTTACTATAATAATAATAATAATAATAATAATAATAATAATAATAATAATAATAATAATAATAATAATAATAATAATAATAATATTACATAATTTTATTAGAAATATCTTATTTGATATATTTAAGAAAAAAATTCACATATGAATTTCTTAACTGCAAGAAAAATTAATTCTTAGGCCAATATATATATTCTAATATATGGATCAAAATGTATAAATTTGATTGAAATTTTTTCACTAATAGACAGTGGCAGGGCGGGTCTTTTATGTAGCAAGAGGCACTGCACCTCCTCAAAAATATTAACTTCTTTATAGATTTCTATACTTTCTCATTTCTTATTAGACTGCATAGATTTTCCTATATTCTTAAACTACTATGCAGCTTTTATGTTACATTTTTTCTTTCTTATTAAAAACATTTTTCTTCCGTTTTACAGTGAATGCCTTATTTTAAGTATTTTAAAATGAATGACTCTTTTACCGTGAATGTCTTATTTAGAATAAAAGAGTATTTTAAAATGAATGACTTATTTTAATTTTTAATATATATTTTTTTAATTTTACTTTTTAATTAATTTTATTTTTATTATTTCTAATACATGATAAAGATATTTTAATAAAAAAATTATTATCTTTTTTATTTATTCTTTTTTTTAATATGTGAGAAATTGTCAACTGAATCGCTCATTGTGGTATGGAGGGAGTAAAATGATTCAAGATATTGATATTACAAGTTTTATTATACTCCCTCCGTCCCATAATAAGTGACTCATTTGAAATAAAAAAGTGTCCCAAAATGAATTAACCATTTTAATTTCTAATGCATCTTTTTTAATTTTATCCTCTAATTAATGTTACTTTCATCATTTCTAATACAAGATAAGGGTACTTTGGTAAAAGTAGCATTCTCTCTTTCAATTATTCTTTTTTCTTACTCCCTCTGTTTCACAATGAGTAGGTGTGGCAAAACGGACCGTCCGCCGCGTACCGCAAAATCCCCACCTTAAGCCAGAAAAAAAAAGGGCGGGGCGAGTTTGCCCGCCAAGTGAATATGGGAATAAAAAACTACCTCGTTCCGCCAAGAGATTTTCTGTCCCACCTTAGGACACTCTTTTATTCCAAATGGATCGCTCATTGTGGAACGGAGAAAGTAATATGTGTGAAATGGTCAACCGGATCACTCATTATGGGATGGAGGAAGTATATTATTATTCTTAAGTTATTATAATTAATGTTAATAATATTAAAATATATATAACATATAAGCTTGCTAGATTTTCTATCCCATTTTTTAAGAGATTAATTACTATTTACTCTTATTGAAAAAAGTCTTACACTATCATTCGTTTGTATTATATTATAGATGATTAAAATAAAAGTCAAAATTTTCTCAACATCTAATATATATAATTAATTGATTGTATAAAATTCTTTTACATTGTCAATGAATTTTAATTAAATTTTTTTCATAAATATAAACTACTAACTTATATAATACTCATACGATAGAATTATGAAAAAGGTTAATAAATCATAGAATATATTGTACTAATTTATTTTAAAATTTTGATAAAATCATATATTATTATTAAAATTATCTTCCTCTTGTTAACAAGCTCTTTCAATTTGTGTAGATCTGCATTTAGCATTAGCTTTTCATCTTTTAACGTAAATTAGCATTCATAATAATAAAAAATTGACTTAAGTAATAAACATATATAATAATTTTTATCAAAACATATATTTACACAACCTATTTATAAATTAAACTTACAATTAAATAGCGTGTAGTACATGCACTAACTTTTTTATTTAATTATATTAGGAATGACAATTGTACCTATCTTCAGTGGGCACCTTCAAAATTTACGCACAATGAGTAGGGTAAAAACATGCGACATGATAGGAGCAGGGGCACGGACAAAAGTGCCAATTATTTCCATTTAACTATTGATGGTGGCAATGTGTTCCCAATGGTCTCTTTTTTCATCAAACTTCACCAGTGATGATAGTTTGAAAATTTCTAGTATTGGGGTGCCACATATCTCTTCGAAGAAAGGCTAAGGATCTAGTACCTCCTTATCTTCATGAGAGATGTCATCATGACGTCGTTCTTAAAGAATAAACACTTCATAGCAACTCACATCTCTATTAAGGTCTCATTGTCTCTAGTGATAGTTGTTGTGGTTTCCCACGGCAGACACTAATTGTACTAGTAGAAAATACAATAAGGGGTTACATTTCCTGTATAAAGAATGCAATAAGGCTTATAGGTATTTTAAATATATGAATAGTGAATAGTCCTCCGAACCGTATGAGTTGGGATATTTATAACCACGAGCTATGGACCAAATTATGGATGAAAATTCGATTTTTACCCATCTGTTTGGCTATCATGCGGGAGTAGGAAGACTCGTTCTTCCTCATGTATAAGAGGAGCAGTTTCTTCCCTATCTAATGAAAAATTTTGAAAAAAAGTTTTTATTGGGTCTCAGCTCTTGTAGACAAGGGAAATGATCTTCGGTTGATCTCGCGATAGAAAAAATTATTTTAAAAAATTACTTTTACTGGATCTTAGTGCTTTTAGGAAATGAAAATGATCCTTGATTGTTCTTGTGATAGAAAATTTATCCTAGGAGATCTAGTCGATTGATACTCAAAAGTCAAGATAACACAAAGTCAACATGTTGAACCATATTATTATGATCACGTGTCCTCTCTACCACACACATTTACCTTTCATATTAATATCAGAAGGTCGCCCATCAACAACGGATGTCAAACCAAGAGATTCCTCCTTTAAGTGTGTGTCCAAACCCACATCCCACCCACCGGTGGTCTAGATTAACAAGGTTTAAAAATGGTTAATTCTAAGCTAAAAGCAACCTAGGAAGACGCCAACAAGACCCATTCCACCTGCCCATTTATCATACTAGAAGGAGGTCAATATTTTATTTTAGACTAGGCAACATTGATTAAACCACATACCATTTTCCAACCCAAGAATGAGCGAGTTGACCACCTTACCCTATCACACTTAGCAACTAGGCAATATCTCAATTATAAACTAGCATTCCCTCCATTTTTATTATAAATCTCTTTAGAGAAAAAAATTGTATCAAACTATAAATCATTTTATAATACCAATGAATCATTAATATTATTTTTCCTATTATATTTTAAATTATTTATTATTCTCTCTTCTTTCAATTCTTTAAATTTATTTTTCTTATGCTATTAATGAATGACAATTTTACAAAAAAAAATGATTACATTTTTTAATACATATAAAATGTCAAAACAATGGAAGATGGCTCAAGCACTGCAGGCCCAGCAGAATCAGCATGGTGCAGGTGATCAATTTCGTGGATTGGGGAAGTTTCAAAGGAACAATATGCCTGCCTTCAAGGGCATATATGATCCAGAAGGTGCTCATATATGGCTCAGAGAGATTGCGAAGATTTTTCAAGTGAAGGCTTACGTTGGGACCATATAGTGTTGTTTGGTACTCATATGTTGTCAGAGGAGGCCGAAGACTTATGGGACAATGCGCATCAAAGAATGCAAGGTGAAGGTACTAAGGTTGCTTAGGTTGTATTCAAAACTAATTTTCTAGAGATGTACTTTCTAGAGGACCTGCACAGTAAGAAATAGATCGAGTTCCTTGAGCTGAAACAATGGAATTCGACAATTGTTGAGTATGTAGCTAAGTTCTAAAAGCTAGTGAAAATTTTCCACATTATAATAATGTGGTACTTGAAGGGTCAAAGTGTATCCAATTCGAGAGCGGCTTGCGTCCCAAGATAAAGCAAGGTATTGGGTATCAAGAGATCCACTGGTTTTTTGTGCTGGTAAATAAGTGGGTAGTATATGATGAGGATAGCAAAGTCCAATCTACTCACTATAAGAGTCTCAGTGAGAAGAAAAGGAAGGATCAAAATTGTGGGAAACCATATAGTGCTCGAGCTGACAAAGGGAAGTAGAAGGCTGAGCAGAAATCCACATGTGAGAAAGAGCGAAGTGAAAGAGAAACTCCTGCTTCTGTGAGATGTTTCAAACATGAAGAGTTTGCACACCACATTTCTGAGTGCAAAAACACGGCAGTGAATTTCTTCAAGTGTGAGAAGTAATATCACCGAGTTGCTGAATGTAAGAGTAATACTTTGACTTGCTATAATTGTGGAGATCAAGGTCACATTAGTACTCGGTGCTAGAAACCAAAGAAGGCTCGGTCTGGAGAAAGGTTTTTGCTTTTGCTAGAGCAAAGACTACTGCATCTAATATATTGATTCGAGGTACATATTTTATTAATGGTAATCCGTTGATTACTATTATTGACACGGCTATAATGCCTTCGTTTATATCTGCTGAGTGTGTAAAAAGATTGAATCTGGAAGTATCTACTATGATGGTAGCATGGTCATTGATACCTCAACTAATGGTTCAGTGACCACTTCATTGGTGTGCGTGAATTCTCTTTTGACAATTTACGGTGGAAATTTTGGGATTGACTTAGTCTATTTTCATCTAAGTCAACTCGATGTTATTTTGGGGATGAAATGGTTGGAGTTTAACCATGTGCATATTAATTGATTTGATAAATCAATGAAGTTTCTTGAATTTGAGGAGAGTACGGAGTCGAGTTTCATGACCACAAGATAGGTAGGGATGTCATTGATAGAGGGAGCTCAAGTGTTCATGGTGTTCGCGTCCTTGAGATGGGGGATCGAAAGAATGATTGTTGATCTACCTTTTATGTGTGAGTTTCCTTAAGTGTTCCCATATGACATTAGTAATTTGTTTCTAGATCGTGAAGTTGATTTTGCTATAGGCTTAGTACCCGGTACTAGTCTTGTGTCAATGGCACCATACAAAATGTCTGTATCAAAGCTGAGTGAGTTGAAGAAACAATTAGGGGATCTACTTGAGAAGAAGTTTGTTCGACCAAGTGTTTAGTCGTAGGGGGCGCCGGTGTTTCTAGTTAAGAAGAAAGAAGGTAACATGAGGTTGTATGTTGATTATCGACAACTAAATAAAGTGACTATAAAAAACAAGTATCCTATTCCAAGAATTGACAGTTTGATGGATCAGTTGGTTGGCGCTTGTGTATTCAGTAAGATTGATTTGCTGTCGAGTTATCATCATATTCTAATGAAACCATAAGATATTCTAAAAACTGCATTCAGAATGAGATATGGTCATTATGAGTATTTTACGATGCCATTTAGTATGTCTAATGTGCCAGGTGCGTTTATGGAATATATGTATAGGATTTTCCATCCTTATCTAGAATAATTTGTGGTGGTGTTCATCAACGATATTTTGATATATTCTAAGTCTGATGAAGAGCACGTGGAGCATCTGAAAGTTGTATTGCAGACCTTAAAAGAAAATAAGTTGTATGAGAAGTTATCTAAGTGTGAGTTATGGTTGAAAAAGTGAGTTTCCTTGGTCATGTGATATCTAGTGGTGGTATCAAATTGGATCTATGAAAGATACATACAATTTTACAGTGCGAGACTCTAAAGTGTGTTATAGAGATTAGAAGTTTTCTGGATTTTGCTGGTTATTACAGAAAATTCATTGAAGGATTTTCAAAGTTAGCATTTCCTTTGACCCAGTTGACTTGAAAAGGCAAGCTTATGTGTGTAGTGTTCAGTATGAAAAGAATTTTCAAGAACTCAAGAAGAAGCTGACATCAGCTCGAGTTTTGATTTTGTTAAGTCCGTGTGAATCGTTTGTTGTGTATTATGATACTTCGAAGATGTGTCTAGGTGGTCTGTTGATGCAAAATGGTCAGGTTATGGCTTATGCTTCTAGACAGTTGAAAGTTCATAAGTGGAATTATCCTACACATGATCTGGAATTGGCACCGGTGGTGTTTGCGTTAAAAATTTGGAGGCATTATCTGTTTGATTCCAGATTTGAAGTGTTCAGTGACCACAAGAGTTTGAAGTACGTGTTTGATCAGAAAGAGTTGAATATGAGGCAGAGTAGTTGACTCAAATTTTTGAAGGATTATGATTTTGGTTTGAGTTGTCATCCTGGTAAAGCTAACGTCGTAGTTGAGATGCTTTGAGCAGGAAGTCATTGCATATGTCGATGTTTATAGTTCGAGAATCAGAGTTAATCGAGCAATTCAGAGGTCTGAGTGTGTTGTGTGAAAGAACTTCTAACAGTGTGAAGTTGGGTATGTTGAAGCTGACTAATTGCATTCTCAAAGAAATTAGATAAGGTCAAAAAAAATTTGGGATTGATTGATCGGTTATTGTTAATTAATCAAGTTAAAGGAGGTGATTTTAGAATAGATGAGAATGGTGTTATGCGTTTCCGTGACAGATTTTGTGTACCTGATGTTCCAGAACATAAGAGGAGTATTCTTGAAGAAGGTCACAAAAGTAGTATGAGTATTCATCATGATGCTACTAAAATGTATCATTACTTGAAGAAAATATTTTGGTGGCTAGGAATGAAGAAGGATATAGTCGAGTTTGTTTATATGTGTTTGACTTGCTAAAAGTTAAAGATTGAACATTAGAAATTGTTGGGTTTGATACAACCATTGGATATTCCTGAATGGAAGTCGTATGGTATTTCCATGGATTTTGTGACAAGTTAGCCTAAGACTTCTAAAAGGAATGATTCAGTTTGGATTGTAGTGGATAGATTGACTAAATCGGCTTATTTCATTCCGATTAAGACTAGTTATTCATTATAGAAGTTGGATGAAGTGTAAATTGAGAAGGTTGTTATCTTGCATGGTATTCATAAGTATTGTTTCTGATTGAGATTTGAGATTCACGTCAAGGTTCTAGGGGAGCTTGCAGGAAACCATGGGTACTAAGCTGAAGTTGAATTCTACTTATCATCCGTAGAATGAAAGTCAAACAGAGAGGACTATCCATTCTTTGGAGGATTTGTTGAGAGCTTGTGTTTTGGAGCAGGGAGGTAACTGGGATAGTTACTTATTGTTGCTTGAGTTCACTTACAACAACAGTTTCCATTCTAGTATTAGAAAGACATTGTTTGAGGCTTTGTTAGGTAGAAGGTGTAGGACACCTTTATGTTGGTATGATTTTGGTGAAAGTGTTGTGCTTTGACCTGAGATTGTTCAACAGGCTATCAAGAAGATCAAGATGATACAAGAGAAGATGAAAGCTTCACAGAGTTGCCAGAAGAGTTATCATGATAAAAGGAGGAAAACACTTCAGTTCCAAGAGGGAGATCGTGTGTTCCTGCGAGTCACTCCGACGATAAGTGTTGGTCGTGCTTTAAAATCTCGAAAGCTCATGTCGCGTTGCAAGCTTATGTGTGTAGTGTTCACTGTGAGAGAGTTTTCAAGAACTCAAGAAGAAGTTGACATCAGCTCCAATTTTGATTTTTCTAATTTCAAGTGAATCCTTTGTTGTGTATTGTGATGCTTCGAAGATGGTTCTAGGTGGTGTCTTGATGCAGAATGGATAGGTTGTGGCTTATGCTTCTGGACATTTGAAAGTTCATGAGAATGAATCTGTTTTTATTATAAATCTTTTTAGACAAAAATTGTATCAAATTATAAATCATTTTATAATATCAATAAATCATTAATATTAGTTTTTCTATTATATTTTAAATTTATTTTTCTTATACTATTAATGAATGACAATTTTATTTAAAAAAAATGATTACATTTTTTAATACTTATAAAAATGTCAAAACAATTTATAATAAAAAAATTGAAGAGTTGTTTTTTATAGGCATAATTAGTCTCTAAGTCTCTTAACTTTAAGCGAAGTTTCGTTTTGGTCTCCTAACTAAAAGAAACGTTACATAATGGTCCCTTAATTTCTCTTTTATTAAACTATGTGATCTCTTCCGTTAGTTTGGGTGAAAAACATTAACTATAGCTGAGGTGGCATGTCAGGTATGCAAATAGTACAATGAACACTCACTGTTGTTCATCTTCCTTCTTTGTTTTTCACTATTCATCCACCTTCCATTAGCTTGTAGCTTCCTATTCTTTCATCTTCCATCGTATTCCTTTTTCTTCTCTAAATTAAATTTAAATCACCATCTTCCATCAGTGCAAGAAGTGCTCCAAGTTAGTATCATTTAACTTCAACTCGGCTCCGTTTTATTTTAGCTTAATGTTGTCCTATATTGCTTTGTTTTGGAGCAGAGAAAGAAACCAGCAACAGACAACACAACAAAATTTTCCTCAACATTTAACATTGTTCAGAAGTGTGTACTATGAAATGATTTTCCACAAAAAAATTCTCACACCTAAGCTAATTAATCAAATTTCAATTTAGTGTTATTGTTGTTTATAATTTACAGTATAAATTTTCCACTTCTAACTACAAACAAATTCATTTTTGACTGAATCTCTCAAACAATTTCTCAGCAAAATGGCAGATCAGATTCCGACGCATCATATATTTGCGACGAACCTCTTCTCTGATCCATTACACTCCCACCCTCTATGGCGTTCTGAGGTTTAGATTTCTCTAAGCGTGGTTTTTACTGTAG
>OZ012738.1:15673327-15772381 GCA_963859935.3 Lathyrus sativus | reverse complement strand
AGCGGACGAATCATATATTAGAAATGGTCATAACGAGGAAATTTGGATCAATCCATCCGTCCGTGTTGTTAAGAGACAAGTAAACCACGTTCCAACGAAGAAAAGAAAGAGATGTTAGTGACAAAGGTACTTGTAAAATTACATATTGTCTCATTCAATAAAATTACATATTATATCATTCAATAAAATTACATATTATGTCATTCAATAAAATTATATATATGTTTTTCTTATTTATATATTTATTATTTATATGTTTTTATTTTCATATATATTTGTCATTCATTTCATAATTTGGTTTTTCTGAATTACAGGTATTATGACCACCAACGAGGAAAAATCACATGATGGAAACGAAACAACACAAGACGTGGAAGGCGATATTACAAGAGGAATAACGATTATGAAACAAATCATTCGTGCAAGAGATAAAGGTATAAAGTATGATGTGCATTGGAATGAAAGAGAAAAATTAATTGAGCCTAACGGTGCGATGCTGCCAAGTTACATTGGAGCACTTGTTCGTTCGCAAATTCCAATTACTTGCGATAATTGGAGAATTCCTTCGTTACAACCGGCTAAAGACAAAATTTGGAGCGAGATACATGTATGATATTGATATTTTTTAATTATGTCAACGGTTATGTCTTTAAATTAATTATACTAACATATTATACGTATGTTTATTTGTTTGCAGAGATCTTTTAATATTGATGATTGCAGGAGAAAATGTTGTCTTCAATTGGCCGGAAAACGACTAAGAGGATTTAGAGCATTTTTAACGTACAAGTTTCTTAAAGATTCTGATGGAAACTTTGTCAAATCAGAGCGTCCAAAGAAGTATGCTGATCTGATTTCAGATGAAGAATGAGAAAGATTTGTTGCCAAGCGAAGAACCAAAGATTTCCATGTAAGTATAACTTATCATGAACGATGTATAATATATATACTTCTTCCACAAGAGTTCTGATATGACTTAAACTTGTTTTTTCAAGTTGTGAGTGACGTAAATCGGCAACGGGTATCAAAACCCGCGTATCCATACAAAAAAGGGCGTTTGGGATATGCACGCTTACAACAAAAAATAGTAAGTATATATAAATGATTTAATATGATATAGTAACATAAAATAATAAGTATATATAATGGGATATGAATGCTCTATTACCTGTCTTAATGTGTAGTTAGAAGAGGAGAGAAGTGATGCAACATCTCTTTTAGACCATGTTTTGTGGAAGGCTGCCCGTGTGGGAAGAGATGAAGTCGTTCAGGAAGAAGTTCAACAAGTATTTGAACAATGTGTAAGTACAACATTAGTTCTGTCATAAACTCAAAAGTGTATAATATATTTATATATGCTTTTATCTATATTTCAGGAGACTCTATCCTAGACTATAACTGCGGCTGAGGACGATGATTGCAGGAGCGTACTGAGTTGAGTGTTAAATATTCCTGAGTATTCTGGGCGTGTGAGGGGTAAGGGATTTGGTGTCACTCTAACAAAATTGTATAAGCAGCCAAAGAATAAAAATCCTAGCAATAAATAAGTGATGGAGACGTTGGAGGAATTGAAAGCTCAGATTCGTGAATTACAAAAGGACAAAGAGAGATACATGTCAAAAAGGCGCGGTCCAGAGTGTAAAGATACTAGTGACAAAGATAGTATCAATTGTCCGCAGAAGCTTCCAGAGGTAATTGTATATATTACATTGAAATTAATTTAGCACAATTTTCTTAAATGACACATTAATCATATTCATTATTTGTTTAGGGCATTTCACCTTGTCGGCTATATTTATCATCATCGACTTATCGCATGGTTGGCAAGGGAAAATGCATAACACTTTAGGAGACTTACTTTACCATAAACCGCTCCCTGCTGGATTTTTGAAAGCATCGGTTGATACTGCGTTAGAGGGGGGGTGCTTTGTTGCCTATACCAGATGATGTTTCAAACGCAACAATGGTGGGAAACATAATAGGATCGTATGTTGCATGGTCGTCAAATCTCATTTTCATAGATGATGAGGTAGGTTGAACACCATTATGAACCTTGTAGTATTCAAATGTTTTACGACCCATACACAAAAGTTATTCTTACATTTACATTTACTTATTTACATGATGATCTTAGACTCCTACAAAATCCAAATCAAAAGATAAGGAAATTATTGTGCGGGAAACCGATTCTGCTGCATCAAAAAATCTGGTACTACTACAGTTACATGATTATCTTATTATACATTAATTACTAAACTTATATGACTTTTAGGTTCATGATCAACAGTTGCAACAAGTCAGCAAGGGTAAGATGCCTGAATCTAGCAAGGTGGCCAACAACAAAAAAGCCGAGGCAAAAAAAGCATATGTTTCTCGATTTAGGTTTTGCCTTGAAACATATGTAGGAACAACAGATGTGGCTGAGGGTGACATCCGTCAAATACCTATGGAGGAAGATATTTTCGGTTTTGAATATGCCGAAACAATTGTTAAGGAGGATTTGGACCAGATTTTCCAACATTCTAAATTGGGCATTGGTGTTATGCATTCCTACATCAGGTACTCCGATCAATTTTAATTAAACAATTGAACAATTTATTTGCTCATTTAAATGAATATTCTAATGTTTATTATGTTTTTATTTAAGGTTCTTGTATGACAAGTTGTTGGTACCGCATCAATTGACTTCAAGATTCACATTCTTATCTGCTAGCTGTATCAACTCACAGTCAATCGATCACACACCAGATGCAGTCAGAGATTACATAATCCAAACATTTATGGCCACAAATACAGAGAAGTTGTACTTTTTGCCATATAATACTGACCATGGGTTAGATTTCATTATAAATTCATTTATTATAATTATTCATTTTTTGTCATTCTATATAACATTTCCATCTAAGCTTTTGTCTTATTTTACAGTGGACACTGGTTGTTGATTGCGATTAATCCGATGAAAGAAATAGTGTATTATCTGGATTCATTGGATGGTGATCAAACAAAATATCCTGATATGAAGAATATGGTTGATACGTAAGTGATGAGATATACTGTTATGAATAATTATCTTTATTTATTATGTGAGATTGTTCTAAATATTCGTTTATATTATGTTAGAGCTATACAAATATTCCGATCACAAAGAGCAGCAACAATGCCAAAAAGGAAGACTAACAACATTAGCTGGATCAGAGTGCAAATATATTTTTCACAATTTTGACTGTTATAGTGATTCTACTTGATAAAACTAATTTAACTATATATCCTGATAAATATTCGTTTGTTTTTCCATTTACAGTGTCCTCGTCAGCGTAATGAGATTGATTGCAGATATTTTTTATTGCGCTTTATGAAGGAAATTATTCATTCGGGTCAAATAGAGATTCCAATCATGGTATGGATCAATTTATAAGTTATATGATTTATTTTAATAATTAACCGATATTTCATCTAAGTAATTAGTTTTAAAACTAAATCGTGCATGTTATGTTATATTATGTAGTACTTTGATGAATTCAAGTGTCGTACTTACTCGAAAGACAGATTGAAAGAAATTAAGGAGGAATGGTATCAATACATTCTTGAGTTGAGAATTGTATAAGATATATGTATCGTCAAATATTGATGCGGGATAATTATATTTCTGGAAGTCGTGTGTAGTTTTGTCGCTATATGTGTAGTGAATGTATTTGTAAAGTTATCGGTTTTGTAATTATATGTATAATGACTGTATTTGTGAAGTTGTTCTGAGGATCAGCTTGTGTTGAATTATAAGTTGGTTTATGTGAATTACAATAATTATGGTATATATATATATATATATATATATATATATATATATATATATATATATATATATATATATATATATATATATATATATATATATATATATATATATATATATATATATATTATATATATATATATATATATATATATATATATATTATATATATATATATATATATATATATATATATATATATATATATATATATATATATATATATATATATATATATATATATATTATATATATATATATATATATATATATATATATATATATATATATATTATATAATATATATATATATATATATATTATATATATATATATATATATATATATATATATATATATATATATATATATATATATATATAATATATTTATATATATATATATATATATAATATATATATATATAAAATATATATATATATATATATATATATATATATATATATATATATATATATATATATATATATATATATATATATGATATATATATATATAATATATATATATATATATATATATATATATATATATATATATATATATATATATATATATATATATATATATATATATATATATATATATATATATAATATATATATATATATATATATATATATATATATATAATATATATATATATATATATATATATATATATATATATATATATATATATATATATATATATATATATATATATATATATATATATATATATATATATATATATATATATATATATATATATATATATATATATATATATATATATATATATATATATGAAGAGCGCGCGCTGTTAAAAGTGAGTCTATAGCAGCGCTTTTTCCATAAAAAAAAACGCTGCCTTTATCTTTAGTAGCGCCACTTTAGGCAGTGTTTTTAAACGCGGCTAAAGGCCAAAAAAAACGTTGTTAAAGGTCTTTTTTAGCATAGTGAATTTTTTTCCTATGCACTGAGACATGTTGGATTAGTCTAAGCAAAAATAATAAAAAAATGCATATCATAATCAACGAAACGAAAATAATGTATCAGCAAACCAAAATTCAAAACAATCCACAAAACAGAGAAATTCTAATTTTGCTATCGAGACTAAGGGTCAGGGTTTCAAAATCTGGAATTCTTAGAACAAATTCGTAATATTATATCATAAACATAAATATAGCATTACGAATCAGATGTCTCAAATGTTCAAAGTTCCTACCAAATCTAATTAGGACAAACTAGTATACCAACTTTATATGTAACCTAATATAGCATAACTATTTCTTACATTTGATTTCACTTGCTTTAAAGAGAGTTTGTTGTGTATTTGGCGCGTATGAAAATTAAAATCCTGATTTTGAAGATAATTTTAGAATTTTCACATATATGTGAGAAAGACATGATTTATTTTGGTTGTTGACCAATAATTACGCATTAAAGACAACAACAAAAGTTGAGAGATGAGTTGTTATCACCAAAAATTTAACTTTTTTTACTTTCTTTGTTAAAAAATTTTAAAACTTCCGGATAGAAACTTAAATCCAAAATCTGTACTCATAGACCAATAATGGGACATAAATTACAATATTTTACAAGATAGAATACAACACTTACATAAAAACATCATTGCTTACATTATTGTCATATGAACATGCAAGCAAACAAACACACAACTATACACAAATGGTGTGATAAAGAATTGAAATTCCCTCACACAATTTATTTAAAACCACACCCACAATCATTCACAATATATAGCAACACTTTCTTAGATCGAGATACTGTTGGGAATTCCTCTAAAAGTAAGTCCTTCCTCACTTGAAGGATAGAGAAGAGTATAAGGCATGCTAACCGGCCCAACTCGGTTCCTCAATGACCCATTGCTGTTCCTCAGAATGAGTTGTCCCTCTATTTCAGCTAGTGTTGTTCCAAACTTCTTGAAAGCTGCTAAGGCATTTGTATCAGAAGTCCAATACTCAGCACTGTCTCTCTGTCCAAGGTAGTACTCATCAGAAGCATGCCTTGACAAGATTTCTATGACTGATAGATCGATAAGAGTTTGAAACTTTGGTGTAATTGTTTTCAAGTATGCCTTCTGAGGGTTAGTCGCTAGCTCATCATACTCAGTAGTACCTGTAATATGTAAAATATTTGATTTTAGTCTCAAATACCAATTTCAATACGAACAAATTTTAGAGAGTAAAACAAAACACTAAGTACCTTTCTCTGGCATTAATCGCCTACTGAGAGTTGGACGGTTTAATATGAAACCTCCATACGGATATTGTCCAAAATTAACAGCTGCGTGAAGAGCTGAAGCAGTCCATATGATAATATTACAGACATGAATCAACTCTTCGCGAGTTTGCAATTTAGGCCACCACACCTCGCCTTTCTTGTCACCGTGACCTACTTCAACAACTTCTTTCCACCAAGCTTGGAGTTCAGAGTCTTGCTGAATTTTCTCATCAGATGTGAAGTATATAGAGACATAGTCTTGCACCCATGTCTTAATAGCATCCCAAATATCGAGCCCATCAACAGCATACGGGTAATCCTCTATCACTAGACGAAGACCATGGGGCGAAGTTGAGTCCTCAACCGCTATTCCTCTAAATAAACAAGAGTATGAGAATTACAATGGTTAAATATATTTTTAGTCCTGATATAATGGTGATCGTTTGACTTTAATTACCTTTTGATGAGATCGGCGGGTAGAGCTTGATCTGTAAAAACCCAATCCTTATAAACTTTTGATGATATCTCCATAGCATACCCTCCCCACAAGAATGTCTTTTCAATAATACCATCTGCATTGACTAAGGATTGTCTAGCAAGTGCATTAATATTCATTGTATCGCGATAATGCGGATGTAATAGCTTATAAATAGGATGAAGCACACTAAGTTGCCTATTCGTCGCTATCACAAAAGGTTCGACAACTGCATGAGTATTCAACCTGTATAATGCATGAAAAGTTATTCATAAACAATTCATATACACAAAATTACATTTCATTGACAAATTGTATATATATACCAGTGGCTGACAAGTTGGTGAAAGCATGAGTCATTTACTATAACATAAGCTTTGGCAAGTAGCCAAATTGTAGCTTCAACACCTTCAATTGCAGGCAAGTAGACACTGCTAACAACACCAAATTGATCTCCTTGAGGATGTGGAAGGCTTAACTCAATGGCTAAAGGCTTTAAAGTTCCATCATTTTTCAAGAAAAGAATGGTTCTTGAAGCATAAGCTTTGGTTGAAGTTGAGTTTATTAGCCTTAGATATGGAATTATTGTGTCATGGTGTTCTAGCAAGAACAGTTTCTTGTTTTGTATAGCCTGATAAAAAAATCGGTCAATTTCGGCTATAAAGAAACAAAAACAATGGATCGCATAATAGTTATCTTTACCTCATCAAGAGTACTGAGACCCTCCAAGTTAAGCTCTATCTGCTCTTTGGTTATGGTGCTAGTATGATCACCATAGATTGCACTATCAAGCTTACTTTTTGGAGGAAAATCCTGGAGGGACCGAATTAGGCCGGGATTTACACCAGCAACAATCTCTCTTCCAAATTCTTCATCAGTCATCCACGCAGACTTACTCACTACTCAAAATAATATCGAATCGTCAATAAGTTTTTCGTCCAAGGAAATAAAGTTATTGATTTTACTCGCAATTTTGCTAAAGGTAGGATATATATTACCTTGAATTACTTTAGGTGGTGGAAACTTGAGAAACTCTTCACCATCGGTTCGAAAGATTTCTGATAACACTGGTAAAGGACTAATTTGGCTAATTATATCGGTAGGTAGCTTAATTCCTCCTTCATATAGATCAAACACATCATCAAAGCTATCAAATTCAGTTGGTGTGAAATTTATGTCAAATGCAGATTGTAGCAATGGAATTACATCTTGAGAAACAGACTTAAGTCCATAAACAAGAAAGTCTGAGGATTTCAAGTGACCAAACGCTTCATCTCTTGGAATATACACACTATTCCCCCTACTCTCACTGTTCGGATCTGTTAAGATAATTGAATATAAAAAAGTATCGTTATATATTGTCAAAAGATTATGTAACTTTCGTAATTAGTCGACAAGACATGAAGACAAGAACATAACCTGTTGCAGTAGGTTTTCTCCCCGTTCTTCCTCTACGAGGATAAGGATGATCACTAGATCGTCCCAAAATTGGACGAGCATAACTTGGACCCTTATCAGGCTCACCCAAATCATTGTAAACATTGTAATCATAAATTCTATCCCATTCTTGACGCTCTCCCGTTCCATTTCCTCGTAAAGTCTTCAACTCTAATTGTCTATAGAAGACTAATGGAGGCGGTGTTTCACTTGTGACATAAGTCTGCGATATATGTTTTCAAATTAGTTTTTCAAAAATATAAAGAAAATCAAATTGCAATACTATCTGATAGATATATAGTTTGTTCTTACGTTATTGGCGAAGAAAATGCGATCAGTTTGGTATTTTTTGGCGTTGTAAATCCACGAGTTGCAAACAAAGTGAATGGTTCCAAGATTGGGAATATCATCAAGAGTTAAGCTCACAAGATAGAACTCAGCTGACATGTAGTTTTTGATTTTGAATGCTCCAGGAATTCCAAAGTTGCTATCATATTCAAACTCAATGCTGAATGCAGTTTGCTTGTCTCCCAAGGTTGGTAAATTGTTAATTGCTGCTTTTAAATAAGCTTCTTTTCCCACTTTTCCTTCTCCACTTACTGCAAAATATTTAAGGTTAAAAGTTTATCCAGATAGAAAGGTAAACGGACAACAAACTGTGCCGCATTTGAAAGAAAATAAATTTGTAAAAGAAGAAAACTTACACAGAGGTTTAGTAGCACTAATTAACTGAAGACAAACGGATCCACCCAAGAAGGAAGTGAGAGTATCAAGTATGGATCCAAAACCATCCAAGGCTCCATCGAGAAGCTTTGCAGGATCTGTTAAGCTGTTTATGTCCAAGACATTCTTTTGCATAAGCACTAATGTGCCTTTGATTTTATCACCTCCAAATAGGAAGGACATTTTTGGTTTTTAGTCAGGCAAAACACAGTTGTTAAAGTGGATAGGAAGGTTGTGAGAAAGTCAAGTAATCTTGGTGGGTATTTATAGAAGAAAAATTAGTGTGTATTATAAATAATATTGTTTTTATTATTAAAAAAAAAAGTTTAATACATCATTTAGTCCTTTAATTTTATAAGAAGTTTCGTTTTACTCTTTTAACTAAAAAAATGTTATATAGTGGTTCCTTAATTTCACTTCCGTTAAACTATTGGCTTTTTTCAGTTAGTTTTTATTGAAAAAACGTTAAAGATATCGTGCTGGACTATTTATATCTGATGTGAAATTTATTTATTTTAATATTGTTGTAAGAGGGGAGCTGACTCTCTTCCCTCTTATTCAGGTGTTACTCTACCCTCTCTCATCAAAACCAATGTCTTCTTCTATCTACTTCCTGACAAGTGCTCAACAACACATCCCTCACCTCAACTAATTTCATTTCTATCTTTCTTCTTCCACTCACCTGTTGTAACTACTAAACACCACTGATCCACTAAAAAACTTCATCTAACACATTACCAACATTACTTCTTCTTTCCACAAAAATTATCTTCAACTCTATAATAAACTAACCCCTACAACAAATCCCACCGTACCACTTTATCACCTTACAATGCTACACCATAACCTCCATTACACGACCTTGAATGAACACACTAGCCTCACCGCCGGTGGCATTCCGACCACCACCATTCCACATACGAAATCCTCCTTCCACTTCAGTTTTAACCACCATACACCCTCACATATAAACCAGCGCGGTTTTACCTCCGACCACCTCTGCAGTAAAAACCACGCTTAGAGAAATCTAAACCTCAGAATGCCATAGAGGGTGGGAGTGTAATGGATCAGAGAAGAGGTTCGTCGCAAATATGTGATGCGTCGGAATCTGATCTGCCATTTTGCTGAGAAATTGTTTGAGAGATTCAGTCAAAAATGAATTTGTTTGTAGTTAGAAGTGGAAAATTTATACTGTAAATTATAAACAACAATAACACTAAATTGAAATTTGATTAATTAGCTTAGGTGTGAGAATTTTTTTGTGGAAAATCATTTCATAGTACACACTTCTGAACAATGTTAAATGTTGAGGAAAATTTTGTTGTGTTGTCTGTTGCTGGTTTCTTTCTCTGCTCCAAAACAAAGCAATATAGGACAACATTAAGCTAAAATAAAACGGAGCCGAGTTGAAGTTAAATGATACTAATTTGGAGCACTTCTTGCACTGATGGAAGATGGTGATTTAAATTTAATTTAGAGAAGAAAAAGGAATACGATGGAAGATGAAAGAATAGGAAGCTACAAGCTAATGGAAGGTGGATGAATAGTGAAAAACAAAGAAGGAAGATGAACAACAATGAGTGTTCATTGTACTATTTGCATACCTGACATGCCACCTCAGCTATAGTTAATGTTTTTCACCCAAACTAACGGAAGAGATCACATAGTTTAATGAAAGAGAAATTAAGGGACCATTATGTAACGTTTCTTTTAGTTAGGAGACCAAAACGAAACTTCGCTTAAAGTTAAGAGACTTAGAGACTAATTATGCCTATAAAAAACAACTCTTCAATTTTTTTATTATAAATTGTTTTGACATTTTTATATGTATTAAAAAATGTAATCATTTTTTTAAATAAAATTGTCATTCATTAATAGTATAAGAAAAATAAATTTAAAATATAATAGAAAAACTAATATTAATGATTTATTGATATTATAAAATGATTTATAATTTGATACAATTTTTGTCTAAAGAGATTTATAATAAAAACAGATTCATTCTCATGAACTTTCAAATGTCCAGAAGCATAAGCCACAACCTATCCATTCTGCATCAAGACACCACCTAGAACCATCTTCGAAGCATCACAATACACAACAAAGGATTCACTTGAAATTCGAAAAATCAAAATTGGAGCTGATGTCAACTTCTTCTTGAGTTCTTGAAAACTCTCTCACAGTGAACACTACACACATAAGCTTGCAACGCGGCATGAGCTTTCGAGATTTTAAAGCACGACCAACACTTATCGTCGGAGTGACTCGCAGGAACACACAATCTCCCTCTTGGAACTGAAGTGTTTTCCTCCTCTTATCATGATAACTCTTCTGGCAACTCTGTGAAGCTTTCATCTTCTCTTGTATCATCTTGATCTTCTTGATAGCCTGTTGAACAATCTCAGGTCAAAGCACAACACTTTCACCAAAATCATACCAACATAAAGGTGTCCTACACCTTCTACCTAACAAAGCCTCAAACAATGTCTTTCTAATACTAGAATGGAAACTGTTGTTGTAAGTGAACTCAAACAACAATAAGTAACTATCCCAGTTACCTCCCTGCTCCAAAACACAAGCTCTCAACAAATCCTCCAAAGAATGGATAGTCCTCTCTGTTTGACTGTCATTCTACGGATGATAAGTAGAATTCAACTTCAGCTTAGTACCCATGGCTTCCTGCAAAGCTCCCCTAGAACCTTGACGTGAATCTCAAATCTCTATCAGAAACAATACTTATGAATACCATGCAAGCTAACAACCTTCTCAATTTACACTTCATCCAACTTCTATAATGAATAACTAGTCTTAATCGGAATGAAATAAGCCAATTTAGTCAATCTATCCACTACAATCCAAACTGAATCATTCCTTTTAGAAGTCTTAGGCTAACTTATCACAAAATCCATTGAAATACCATACAACTTCCATTCAGGAATATCCAATGGTTGTATCAAACCCAACAATTTCTAATGTTCAATCTTTAACTTTTAGCAAGTCAAACACATATAAACAAACTCGACTATATCTCTCTTCATTCCTAGCCACCAAAATATTTTCTTCAAGTAATGATACATTTTAGTAGCATCATGATGAATACTCATACTACTTCTGTGACCTTCTTCAAGAATACTCCTCTTATGTTCTGGAACATCAGGTACACAAAATCTGTCACGGAAACGCATAACACCATTCTCATCTATTCTAAAATCACCTCCTTTAACTTGTTTAATTAACAATAACCGATCAATCAATCCCAAATTTTTTTTTGACCTTATCTAATTTCTTTGAGAATGCAATTAGTCAGCTTCAACATACCCAACTTCACACCGTTAGAAGTTCTTTGACACAACACACTCAGACCTCTGAATTGCTCGATTAACTCTGATTCTCGAACTATAAACATCGACATATGCAATGACTTCCTGCTCAAAGCATCTCAACTACGACATTAGCTTTACCAGGATGACAACTCAAACCAAAATCATAATCCTTCAAAAATTTGAGTCAACTACTCTGCCTCATATTCAACTCTTTCTGATCAAACACGTACTTCAAACTCTTGTGGTCACTGAACACTTCAAATTTGGAATCAAACAGATAATGCCTCCAAATTTTTAACGCAAACACCACCGGTGCTAATTCCAGATCATGTGTAGGATAATTCCACTTATGAACTTTCAACTGTCTAGAAGCATAAGCCATAACCTGACCATTTTGCATCAACAGACCACCTAGACACATCTTCGAAGTATCATAATACACAACAAACGATTCACACGGACTTAACAAAATCAAAACTCGAGCTGATGTCAGCTTCTTCTTGAGTTCTTGAAAATTCTTTTCACATTGAACACTACACACATAAGCTTGCCTTTTCAAGTCAACTGGGTCAAAGGAAATGCTAACTTTGAAAATCCTTCAATGAATTTTCTGTAATAACCAGCAAAATCCAGAAAACTTCTAATCTCTATAACACACTTTAGAGTCTCGCACTGTAAAATTGTATGTATCTTTCATAGATCCAATTTGATACCACCACTAGATATCACATGACCAAGGAAACTCACTTTTTTCAACCATAACTCACACTTAGATAACTTCTCATACAACTTATTTTCTTTTAAGGTCTGCAATACAACTTTCAGATGCTCTACGTGCTCTTCATCAGACTTAGAATATATCAAAATATCGTTGATGAACACCACCACAAATTGTTCTAGATAAGGATGGAAAATCCTATACATATATTCCATAAACGCACCTGGCACATTAGACATACTAAATGGCATCGTAAAATACTCATAATGACCATATCTCATTCTGAATGCAGTCTTTAGAATATCTTATGGTTTCATTAGAATATGATGATAACTCGACAGCAAATCAATCTTACTGAATACACAAGCGCCAACCAACTGATCCATCAAACTGTCAATTCTTGGAATAGGATACTTGTTTTTTATAGTCACTTTATTTAGTTGTCGATAATCAACATACAACCTCATGTTACCTTCTTTCTTCTTAACTAGAAACACCGGCGCCCCCTACGACTAAACACTTGGTCGAACAAACTTCTTCTCAAGTAGATCCCCTAATTGTTTCTTCAACTCACTCAGCTTTGATACAGACATTTTGTATGGTGCCATTGACACAAGACTAGTACCGGGTACTAAGTCTATATCAAAATCAACTTCACGATCTAGAAACAAATTACTAATGTCATATGGGAACACTTAAGGAAACTCACACATAAAAGGTAGATCAACAATCATTCTTTCGATCCCCCATCTCAAGGACGCGAACACCATGAACACTTGAGCTCCCTCTATCAATGACATCCCTACCTATCTTGTGGTCATGAAACTCGACTCTGTACTCTCCTCAAATTCAAGAAACTTCATTGATTTATCAAATAAATTAATATGCACATGGTTAAACTCCAACCAATTCATCCCCAAAATAACATCGAGTTGACTTAGATGAAAATAGACTAAGTCAATCCCAAAATTTCCACCGTAAATTGTCAAAGGAGAATTCACGCACACCAATGAAGTGGTCACTGAACCATTAGTTGGGGTATCAATGACCATGATACCATCATAGTAGATACTTCCAGATTCAATCTTGTTACACACTCAACAAATATAAACGAAGGCATTATAGCCGTGTCAATAATAGTAATCAACGGATTACCATTAATAAAATATGTACCTCGAATCAATATATTAGATGCAGTAGTCTTTGCTCTAGCAAAAGCAAAAACCTTTCTCCAGACCGAGCCTTCTTTGATTTCTGGCACCGAGTACTAATGTGACCTTGATCTCCACAATTATAGCAAGTCAAACTATTACTCTTACATTCAGCAGCTTGGTGATATTACTTCTCACACTTGAAGAAATTCACTGCCGTGTTTTTGCACTCAGAAATGTGGTGTGCAAACTCTTCACGTTTGAAACATCTCACAGAAGCAGGAGTTTCTCTTTCACTTCGCTCTTTCTCACATGTGGATTTCTGCTCAGCCTTCTACTTCCCTTTGTCAGCTCGAGCACTATATGGTTTCCCACAATTTTGATCCTTCCTTTTCTTCTCACTGAGACTCTTATAGTGAGTAGATTGGACTTTGCTATCCTCATCATATACTACCCACTTATTTACCAGCACAAAAAACCAGTGGATCTCTTGATACCCAATACCTTGCTTTATCTTGGGACACAAGCCGCTCTCGAATTGGATACACTTTGACCCTTCAAGTACCACATTATTATAATGTGGAAAATTTTCACTAGCTTTTAGAACTTAGCTACATACTCAACAATTGTCGAATTCCATTGTTTCAGCTCAAGGAACTCGATCTATTTCTTACTGTGCAGGTCCTCTAGAAAGTACATCTCTAGAAAATTAGTTTTGAATACAACCTAAGCAACCTTAGTACCTTCATCTTCCATTCTTTGATGCGCATTGTCCCATAAGTCTTCGGCCTCCTCTGACAACATTTGAGTACCAAACAACACTATATGGTCCCAACGTAAGCTTTCACTTGAAAAATCTTCGCAATCTCTCTGAGCCATATATGAGCACCTTCTGGATCATATATGCCCTTGAAGGCAGGCATATTGTTCCTTTGAAACTTCCCCAATCCACGAAATTGATCACCTGCACCATGCTGATTCTGCTGGGCCTGCAGTGCCTGAGCCATCTTCCATTGTTTTGACATTTTATATGTATTAAAAAATGTAATCATTTTTTTTTGTAAAATTGTCATTCATTAATAGCATAAGAAAAATAAATTTAAAGAATTGAAAGAAGAGAGAATAATAAATAATTTAAAATATAATAGGAAAAATAATATTAATGATTCATTGGTATTATAAAATGATTTATAGTTTGATACAATTTTTTTCTCTAAAGAGATTTATAATAAAAATGGAGGGAATGCTAGTTTATAATTGAGATATTGCCTAGTTGCTAAGTGTGATAAGGTAAGGTGGTCAACTCGCTCATTCTTGGGTTGGAAAATGGTATGTGGTCTAATTAATGTTGCCTAGTCTAAAATAAAATATTGACCTCCTTCTAGTATGATAAATGGGCAGGTGGAATGGGTCTTGTTGGCGTCTTCCTAGGTTGCTTTTAGCTTAGAATTAACCATTTTTAAACCTTGTTAATCTAGACCACCGGTGGGTGGGATGTGGGTTTGGACACACTTAAAGGAGGAATCTCTTGGTTTGACATCCGTTGTTGATGGGCGACCTTCTGATATTAATATGAAAGGTAAATGTGTGTAGTAGAGAGGACACGTGATCATAACAATATGGTTCAACATGTTGACTTTGTGGTATCTTGACTTTTGAGTATCAATCGACTAGATCTCGTAGGATAAATTTTCTATCACAAGAACAATCAAGGATCATTTTCATTTCCTAAAAGCACTAAGATCCAGTAAAAGTAATTTTTTAAAATAATTTTTTCTATCGCGAGATCAACCGAAGATCATTTCCCTTGTCTACAAGAGCTGAGACCCAATAAAAACTTTTTTTCAAAAATTTTCATTAGATAGGGAAGAAACTGCTCCTCTTATACATGAGGAAGACCGAGTCTTCCTACTCCCGCATGATAGCCAAACAGATGGGTAAAAATCGAATTTTCATCCATAATTTGGTCCATAGCTCGTGGTTATAAATATCCCAACTCATACGGTTCGGAGGACTATTCACTATTCATATATTTAAAATACCTATAAGCCTTATTGCATTCTTTATACAGGAAATGTAACCCCTTATTATATTTTCTGCTAGTACAATTAGTGTCTGCCGTGGGAAACCACAACAACTATCACTAGAGACAATAAGACCTTAATAGAGATGTGAGTTGCTATGAAGTGTTTATTCTTTAAGAACGACGTCATGATGACATCTCTCATGAAGATAAGGAGGTACTAGATCCTTAGCCTTTCTTCGAAGAGATATGTGGCACCCCAATACTAGAAAATTTCAAACTATCATCACTGGTGAAGTTTGATGAAAAAAGAGACCATTGGGAACACATTGCCACCATCAATAGTTAAATGGAAATAATTGGCACTTTTGTCCGTGCCCCTGCTCCTATCATGTCGCATGTTTTTACCCTACTCATTGTGGGTAAATTTTGAAGTTGCCCACTGAAGATAGGTACAATTGTCATTTCTAATATAATTAAATAAAAAAGTTAGTGCATGTACTACACGCTATTTAATTGTAAGTTTAATTTATAAATAGGTTGTGTAAATATATGTTTTGTTAAAAATTATTATATATGTTTATTATTTAAGTCAATTTTTTATTATTACGAATGCTAATTTACATTAAAAGATGAAAAGCTAATGCTAAATGCAGATCTACACAAATTGAAAGAGCTTGTTAACAAGAGGAAGATAATTTTAATAATAATATATGATTTTATCAAAATTTTAAAATAAATTAGTACAATATATTCTATGATTTATTAACCTTTTTCATAATTCTATCGTATGAGTATTATATAAGTTAGTAGTTTATATTTATGAAAAAAATTTAATTAAAATACATTTACAATGTAAAAGAATTTTATACAATCAGTTAATTATATATATATTAGATGTTGAGAAAATTTTGACTTTTATTTTAATCATCTATAATATAATATAAACGAATGATAGTGTAAAACTTTTTTCAATAAGAGTAAATAGTAATTAATCTCTTAAAAAATGGGATAGAAAATCTGGCAAGCTTATATGTTATATATATTTTAATATTATTAACATTAATTATAATAACTTAAGAATAATAATATACTTCCTCCATTCCATAATGAGTGATCCGGTTGACCATTTCACGCATATTACTTTCTCCGTTCCACAATGAGCGATCCATTTGGAATAAAAGAGTGTCCTAAGGTGGGACAGGAAATCTCTTGGCGGAACGAGGTAGTTTTTTATTCCCATATCCACTTGGCGGGCAAACTCGCTCCGCCCTTTTTTTTTCTGGCTTAAGGTGGGGATTTTGCGGTACGCGGCGAGCGGTCCGTTTTGCCACACCTACTCATTGTGAAACAGAGGGAGTAAGAAAAAAGAATAATTGAAAGAGAGAATGCTACTTTTACCAAAGTACCCTTATCCTGTATTAGAAATGATGAAAGTAACATTAATTAGAGGATACAATTAAAAAAGATGCATTAGAAATTAAAATGGTTAATTCATTTTGGGACACTTTTTTATTTCAAATGAGTCACTTATTATGGGACGGAGGGAGTATAATAAAACTTGTAATATCAATATCTTGAATCATTTTACTCCCTCCATACTACAATGAGTGATCCAGTTGACAATTTCTCACATATTAAAAAAAAGAATAAATGAAAAAGATAATAATTTTTTTATTAAAATATCTTTATCATGTATTGAAAATAATAAAAATAAAATTAATTAAAAAGTAAAATTAAAAAAATATATATTAAAAATTAAAATAAATCATTCATTTTAAAATACTCTTTTATTCTAAATAAGACATTCACTATAAAAGAGTCATTCATTTTAAAATACTTAAAATAAGGCATTCACTGTAAAACGGAAGAAAAATGTTTTTAATAAGAAAGACAAAATGTAACATAAAAGCTGCATAGTAGTTTAAGAATATAGGAAAATCTATGCAGTCTAATAAGAAATGAGAAAGTATAGAAATCTATAAGAAAAATGCTATTCCTACACCCTTTTCTACACCTAATACTTACACCGTATTTATATGGTGAACAGTGTTTTTTTTATTAAAATAATATATTTTTTTAAAATATTAATTTTTTTTTAAAAAAAATTTATTTTTAAAATTTATTTTATAACACAAATATAAGATTGCGCATTGCATTAACCACAAAAATCTACATTATTAACCAATTATTTTACCTATAATTTATTAACCACTTTCACTACTTCATTAACCAATAAAATACACACTATTAACCATGTTCTGGGGAATTTGTTCAAGTATTTGTGAACAGTAATTGAGGTGTAGAGTGTAGAAATGGGTGTCAACATAGCAATCTTGAATCTATAAAGAAGTTAATATTTTTGAGGAGGTGCGCCTCTTGCTACATAAAAGATCCGCCCTGCCACTGTCTATTAGTGAAAAAATTTCAATCAAATTTATACATTTTGATCCATATATTAGAATATATATATTGGCCTAAGAATTAATTTTTCTTGCAGTTAAGAAATTCATATGTGAATTTTTTTCTTAAATATATCAAATAAGATATTTCTAATAAAATTATGTAATAATAATATTATTATTATTATTATTATTATTATTATTATTATTATTATTATTATTATTATTATTATTATTATTATTATTATTATTATTATTATTATTATTATTATTATTATTATTATTATTATTATAGTAACGTCCATTATTATTTTTACTTGAATTATTTTTCTTGAATTAGTATCAATTATTGTTGAGTGTTGTTACATATATTTTAGTTTCTTTTTCAATAACGACAAGGCACACTAGAAAAATGCTTGTTTGAGTGAATGGTGATACACGAGGTTGATTTTTTATTAACAAGTAGCTGATATAATATTACAATAACATTAATTAATTGCATTAGTGACTAGGTTGATAGTTTTGTTTGTGTAAAAAAACCAGGTTAATAGTATTTTGTGATGGCTACCAGATTGATAGTTGACTTTTTATCATAGAGGAAAACTTGATAGTTGACTTAAAACATATATAACTTTTAACATTTAATAAACGTGGGTATTTGTCTCTAGTGATAAAAGTGTTGCACTTACTTTTCGTCTCAAAATAATTGTTATTTTCTAATATCAACACAAAATTTAATAGTATTTTTTCATTATTATATTTTTATTTATTTATTTTTATTTAATTCAATTATAATTAATAAAACTATTTCAGTAAATTATATTTCTTCTAATCTTATTTATAAAAAATTAATATTTTAAATTAATCAAATAATCAATGAATTTGATCCATTAACTTTTTAGATTAATTGAATAATCAATAAATCCGGTCCATTATGCAGTTCAGATACATTGATTATTCAATTAATCTAAAAAATAAATTTTCTCTTATAAATAGAATCAGAGGTAGTATTAATTTTATCATTAAAATCAATATATCTAATCATTTTATAAAAAATTGTGCATTGCTTAAGTAAAACACTTTCTGAGACAGGTGAAATGATATCTACACTTTTTTAGAGGATAGCTAGACTAACTTCTCACACTAAAACTGGGAGGAATCTATATAATGCTTTATTAGCAACATCTTTTATTTCTTGACTTTTTTTTTATAAAAAGAATATTCTCTGCATGTAATTGCATAAATTAATCTCACGAATTATAAATGATTGAGTTTGAATCAATAATCTCTAGTAAAGTTTGAAGAAATTTTTTATCATCTTTTATTCATCAATTTGTATAAAAAATGATAATGGTCAAAAAGTACAGCTGTATGTAGTATTCCTACACAAGTAAAGGATTATCAGAGATCTTAGTAGTTGTATAATGATGAGGGTTTGTCTGCAGTAGTGAGAGACCTTGTAAGGTGGTAAGAGATGACAGCTCATGTGAGATGAGAGACTCTGTATTATGCGATATATTGGTTATATTATGACATGTCTTCTACTCTTAAAGGGTCCGATATTTATAAAGGCTATTGGGTCTAAGGTTTAGGAAACTCTAAGAAGTGGTAGCCGCCCCCCTTGACTGGAGGAGACTACTGACCACCTTTCTATTGAGAAAAGATGATTGGGAGCGTCTCTTCAAGCTTTACAGACCTGGTGACTATTGGCCAAAGGTTAGAAGAAGGACTAAAAAAATGGTAAAGTATCCAAAGCCACTGAATCCTTCAATGGTGCGAAGAAATCCTTTGGGACCTTCCATAAGAAGAGAGAGGATCAGACCAATGTTGTCATGAATGAAGTTAGAAGGCCTCGTCCTAGACCTCAGTATGTTGATCATCGTGTTGTTGCTGCTCCACGACCAACTCAGATTCCTCAACGTCCAACTATTGGACAAACTAATATCAGAATAGGAATCAATTTGATCCTATTCCCATGACATATATAGAACTTTATCCTAACATGGTTCAACAAGTACTGGTCACTACAAGGACTCTGCAACCTCCTCCTAATCCTCTTCCAGCTGGATTTATAGCTGATCTCCGCTGTGCATTTCATGAGGGCGCCCCAGACCATGACTTAGAGCATTGTTATGCACTGAAAGCCAGAGTGCATGAGTTGGTTGGAACTGGAATTCTTGATTTTAAGGATAGTCATCCGAATCTCCAGAACAATCCCTTGCCAGCACATTAAAAGTGAAGCTTCAGTCCGACTATCTTCTTAAACGCCAGTGTTTCAGACAGAAAGGCTCATCTTTGTACTGATTTAGTCACTGGGCCTTTTGTTTCTCGTTTTTTGTACTCTCCTCCATTTTGTTTAAGCTGTTTGCTTTTAATTAGTGTTTGTACGTTCATATTAATGAAATAAGCATTGCAATTTTTGATTTCAATTCATTTTGTCTATTATTTGCACTTTTATGCTTTATCTTTCAAATATTTACTCCTTGTCCAAATTTTTGATTATGCAAATATTTGAGGGAGGATGATGCAAATGTATTATCCATACTTATTATTGGTATGCTTTCAATCAAACTTTGCTGACGATGTAAGGTATTGTTTTAATCCCCCAAACAATGGAGAAATAAGGAAGTTATTCCCTTGTCAACCCCTTCGAGCCTAGAAGTTGGAGTTTCTTTCTTTACAAGAAACCTGCAATTTTAATCTTGGGATGGGTAGTTCTCAGTTAACTTGGTTGTGCGTTCATATAGTACACCTTTTATATAAAGGTTGCACTCACAATTTTCCTTCACACACAACAAGTAAGTGTCAAAGATGTTTTCCATGCAAAAAGCCGATAATGGTTTATCGTAATCATTAAGCCAAGCAATCACTTTCTTTTTTTAAAAAAATATAATAATAATAATAATAATAATAATAATAATAATAATAATAATAATAATAATAATAATAATAATAATAATAATAATAATAATAAAAGCCTGCTAAGTCAAAACCTATGAAGGAGACTTAGGCAAAGCTGGGGCATCCCGCTGGCTGTAAGCTTCAAAAGAAACATTTCAGGAAAAAGTCAGGGATAATAAAAAGAGGAGATCTTGAAACCCTTCTGTTGCACCCTAAAATTTGCCCACCTGTTTTCTAGCTTTGACTGGCTTTTTTTTTTCGTTTTCATTTGCATATCATTTAGGTCGCATTTTTCCCGTGTTATCGGCCGGATTGAATTTATCAGGATTTTAGCCGCTTTGCTCGCGTTTCCGGCGATTCAAATTAATTCAAACGAGAAGTTCAGTTTCGAAATCGAGCGAAAGTCTCTCTCTTCTTGATGATTCAATCTGTGTTGATTGATATCGGCGCATTTCGGTGCTCGCCCGTTTTTCCATGGGATTTTGCATTTTTATGGCTATTTTTGTTTTATGTTTAATTATGTAGGAAATAGTTTAAATAGGATTTTATTTTTAAAAATAGATATTATTTTTATTAGTTTTTTTTAGAACTAGATTATTACTATTATAATTTTTATTAGATTAGAATAGTTGATTATGTAGTTTAGTATTTTATTATTAGGATTAATTTGATAGTCCGAACTAGTTTTTTTTTAAAATTTTATTTTAAGCTAATCTAATTAATATTTAAAATTTTCATTAATGGTTCATTTAAGTTAACTTTAGCACATAATTATCATTTAATCATCAGCCTTAAGTCAACAAATTAATCAAGTCATTAACATACAGCCAACCACGTGTCAAAATCCTGCATATAAAGGCACTGTAGATTGTCTCCAGCATTGAGACCTAAACCTAGCGGCATTTACTATTCACCCCTCTCCCTTTCGTCGAAAAATTCACCCACCCGTTTCCGTTCATCATCACTTCATCCCTTCGAACAACACAAACACTGAATCCGCCTCACCCAACTTCATCACCCACACGACAAAACTTCATTCAAAACATCCTCAACCTTCTTCTGCAACATGACCCACAAACTGAAACACATAACCCATAAATTAAAACAACTTCATCTCAACAAACAGCTTCATCTCTTCAAACTCACTCTGAAACCTATTCACCTCCAAACATCAACATCTTCAACTTTCATCCACAACAACAATCTCCTCTACCCATTACATGCTTCCAAATCACAACCAAATTAAAAACCCTCCGTCGAACACCAAACAAAACCAGGCACAAATCATTCATCAACTAAACACAGCCACCCTCAACTTACATCTTCGAAAGAACCATTCAAACCTTACTCCATTAACCACACAAACCAAAACCCAGATCGAAACTTTCTAAGCCATCTCTATTTAGCTCACCGTGAAAACCTAGCCGCTCGCCCAGAACCAAACATCATCTCTGAAGAACCACCACCACCCTCCATTAACAAACCTCAATCCATTTCAAAAACCTTCAAATCATTACCTCACCAAACTTTCCTTTAAATCTCTCAGTCAGGAAAGAAGCTATTTCACAACCAAGGTCAAGATAAGCAGAATCTGGGTGATAGATACTCAGACTTTCAGTTGGGGTATCCACGTGGATTCAGGCTGTCTACGAATCAGGATATCAGAATGTCCACGTATATATATATATATATATATATATATATATATATATATATATATATATATATATATATATATATATATATATATATATATATATATATATATATATATATATATATATATATATATATATATATATATATATATTCTTGCACATATTTTCTGTTTACGTTATCGTTGATACTATCTTGTTTATTTTCTCGCTCATCTTATCATCATTGTTCATATTTCATCCTGTCATATTACATATACTGTCATCTAACCCATTTCGTATTTATTTCATTCAAAAAATACCAAAAACATGATAAAAATATTGAAACCCTAAAAACCCTAAATTAGTGGACTGTTGACCATTATTCTTAGATGTTGGAGTTTAAGTTCTGTACATAACCCTAGTTTGGTTATTTTGTCCGAGCTCTTTTTCATTGTTTAGTTTAGGACACCTCACACACATACGACTTTCTCTTGGGCTACCTGGCAATGGGACCATTTATTTCTCGCAATCCCCTGTATTTTATATGTATCCCCTTCCCGTACTGTGTAATAGCTTAGTTCTTTTCATGCTTGCTTGCTACTCGTTAAGAAAGATAAAAATGAATTAGGTTAGAACACATTTTCAAATAAAGAGCAAATGAGGCTTGATCCAACGTCAATTCATTTTCAAACTCCTTTCAAATTGGATCACCTTAGGGTTTCTCCCTCTTATTTCACCCCTCTTCCCTCAAACCACACCAACCTTGTATGTATTCAACCTTTGTAAGTCGATTGCTTCGCGCATCACCGTCAACCTACCATGGTGTACTCACCACCTTTTCTTTTCAGAACTTCTTTTCAAACTTTTTCTAAAAACCTTGGTCTCGTACCAAGTGCATTTTCATTTCTTTCCCTAATAAAACTTGAATGGTTGTGGAGTGGTTAGGCGTAGGCCTTCTCCTATCCTGAGTGTTTGAGATTACCTTTAGCTTTCACTGTCAAAAAGCGCTTACCCTTCGAGATTAAAACATCTTTAATAAGAGAATGAAGTTCTCTTTATATTGAACTAAAGAGAGAGGATTGAGTGCATACTTCTTCCTCTCCGAGTATCAGGATACTCACTGTAGAATGTGTGGTCTTGATACTCGTCTTTCAATACGAAGACGTGATTGTATTCGCCACACCTTTTCATAATAAATCTTTGAGATAAAGAATTGGGTACTACCCGCAAGGGGTTACTATTCGAGAATTGATTTCATACCTAAAAATAACTTTTCACAAATCAAATGTGACATCTTGCCTCAAGGGCGAAAACTATCTCTTTTCAAAAGGATATGTTATGTTCGTTCTACCGCAAACAAGTAATGCCTAAGACTCCATAAGTGAGCTGCAATATACCTGACTGCTAGAATGCGTATGATAGCATCATCCACAAAAACACCAGTTAACCGTAGGCCGAACTACGACTGCTCTGATTTCTCATACTTGTTAAGAATATGTAGCCATAGGATTGTGATGATCCTAGCGAGCACTCTTCTTTCTTTTCCACCCTTCTATTTTCTTCCCTCAAAGAGGACATGTTACGTCCGTTCTACCGAAAATAGGTAATGCCTAAGACTCCACAAGCGAGCTGCAATACACCTAACTACTAGAATGCACACGTTAGCATTGTGATGCGTCCACAAGTGCACGGAAATATCGAAGTAATATAAAAGATTTTTCGAACCCACAGAGACCAATGTCAATCTACTGTTATCTATTTTCGCGGCGTAAAGCTAAGGCTAATGGAATTTGGAAGGTTAAATGCGAATGAAATTAAATGCAAGGGAAATAAAAATTTTTAGTTTTAGAAATAGCGGTAAAGGGATATCGGTATGTAATATTTTAGTTTTCGGAAATTCGACAGGTCGCCGGTGCTTTTTAGTCTTTGCAAACACTCTTCAGAAGAAAATACTCGTTTAAAGACCTTCGTCTCACGATGGTTGTTGACTTGGGTTATAATTCTAAGGGCGGAATGTACGCTTTCAATGTCCCATTCGGGGTTAAAACTACTTTTTGAAAACAAATAGATTCTAATTTCTTTTAAAGCGCTTTCGCTGTGTCTAAAATCAATGCCTAGTTTTTATTATCTGGTTCGAACCCCAGTTTTCGCGTGCCGGTTCGAACCTTAATATGGTTTCCCACTGTCGTGGCAAAACCATCGTAAATAGCTTCTCACTGTCGCGACAAAGGTTTATTTAGAATTTAGATTAAAAACTACGACCAGAAAGGTTGTTTGTAAGAAGGTAAGATGCACCGGGTGTTATCGAATCTCGTCCTATTAATTCGATTACATACCGATAGGACCAATTTAGCTAGACATAATAATTAATACAAACGGAAATAAACATAAACAGCAGAATAATAAAAAAAGCATTATGACAGAAAATAAAGTAATAATTTATTAATAAAACCTGGAAAGTAGTACTGAAACTGAATTCTTGAGTAGTCCTCCACAATGTCGGCAGGATTCTACTATGGAGAAATGAAATTGCAGAAAGAAATACAATGCTCTGAACTAAAGGAAAAAAAGGAAATAAAATAAAAGAAACAAAATAAAAATGGCTTCAGTAGGAATTTTGGCAGCACTTCGATACGTCGAAGCCTCCCCCAAATGCTGTGAATCTCAGGCCTATTTATAGGAGATATTTCCTTTCTCAACTTCCAGAGATCATGCAAGAGTTATGGGAAAAATGGGAGTAACTTCCAGTAGTGGGCAGTTGGTGGAGAAAGTGTGGGAGAAAAGGAGGAAGTCGTAGGAAGAAATTAAATTGGACGTGCTCGTGGTCACTTCTGTTTTTGCACGTTACTGAAATTGGGATCGTGATGGTCGTGACACTCTTGTGACAAACGTGTTGCATGTGACGACCATGAGGGTCTGTGACGATCGTGATGGATGTGACGACCGTGAGGAAGCTGTGACGAGCGTCACACGCACAAAGTCCATTTCTCTGTTATTTTCTGTTTTTCTTCTCTCTTTTCCTTCCATTTCTTCTTCTTTTCTTTCTTTAATCCAAATTCTCCACAATCTGCAAAACGTAGTAAATTAACCGTAAACTAGAACATAAATCAAGATAAATTAACAATAGTCACAAATAAATGCATGTAAACCAAGACAAATAAACGATACGATTTCGCGTCATCAAACACCCCCACACTTAAACCATTGCTTGTCCTCAAGCAACCAACCAACACGGTAAAAATAAATAAGCATAGTTCGAAACAAAAACATGATGAGACTCTAATCATATGTGGCTGCTAGGCTAATGTTAGATCGATATGTACTAAATATCAATACCAAGGATACCGTAACGACACAACTTCAAAAACTCCCTACTTATGCAAACCAATCGGAATCATACCATTATAACTAAACCTATATCTCATGCTCTCTTTCACCCCATTTCATTATAGTGCAATCACATTAAGCCCGTTATCCATACACATTCATGGCAAGTAAACCTGTTAGTGACTATGATCTCATTGTTATTTCATTTTTCTCTTCAAATGTGCTTAAGCATCAATTGAACTTAAAGAGTTTGTACCGTTAGGCTAAGTGCTCGGGTGAGGAGCACCTAACTTAGAAGGAACATGTCTTTTTCTTTATAAGTTTTTCTTTTCTTTCTTAATCTCTCATTTTAACAAGAGATCATACACTTATTTGCATCGGTTTCTTACTTAGTGTGTTTAGGATGGTGTTGACTGCTTAAATAGACTACTTATGGATTACTAAAAGAAACTGGAGTTTTAAGGTCTCGGCATAATGGGTACTCAAATTGATTTTGCATATTTAGGGGGTTAAGGGTGTCAGGACGATATCAATTTTATCAAAACTTTCTCACGTTTTTCTAACATAGCTTGAACAACCTATATACTCTCAGAGAACCATGTCATGAATCGAAGAAAAAATTTGTTGGAGGTTAGAATTTTGAAATTTTAAAATTTTGGGGAAATTGAATAACAAGCGAAAACCACACATAAAGACTCGACAACACATGCAAAGACTTTGACATAATGTTAAAAATAGATAAAATTCCTAGAAGCATGAAATAAAATGTAAAACAATAGAGTTCCTCCCCTCACACTTAAACCAAACATTGTCCTCAATGTTTTAGTAAAAGGTGGAAAAGGAAAGATAGAACCTGTATGAATGCTACTACTCTTGCTATCCTTGTCTTTGTTGATCATTTCTACTTCGGCGGCAGGCATTTTGAGATACCTTTGTTTGTGTAATTCTCGAACCAGCTCATCATGTTGCTTGCTTCAAGAGGAAGTACTCACCATCAGTGTCCCCACCAGCAGCGACACTCGTAGGAATGTTCGTGGGCATAGCTCATCTTCTCAGATCGTCATCTAGAGAGTTTTCGCCTAGATATAGCTAAAGCATAACAAGCGATACATTTCTTTATTTTCTGCAAATTTAAACAAACAAATTAAAATAAAGACCTTGTGGGTTACCTCCCACACAACACTTTGTTTAACGTCGATAGCTTGACAGCCAAGGAGCACAAATACTCATGGTGGTTCTTTCGAGAATGGTTCTTCGATTGAACTTTGAATAGTCTTCGGTTTCCATGGTCACTTATCAAGCCATCTCTCATATCCATCACCTTTTCTTTTCTTTCTTCTGTAGGGTGGTTCATTGTTTTGAACTTGTGGTGGTGGTTTTGGATCTATTCTGTGTATCAGTTTTTCAAATTTGGGCTTAGTTATTTCATCCACCACCTCAAAATTTAATCTTACCCTTTTAACAGAAATGATGACCCTAGTTTCATGGTCCTCGAATTTTCTTTTCTTATGAAGGACCTTAGACAAAGGTGTAGTGGTGTGGATATTTTCCGATACCTCCACATATGTTTTGGATTTAGAGTTTACCTTAACTTCCACAACCCTTTGTGGGAAAGAAATGGGTGGGGTATAGGGAGGAGGAGCAACGATAGGTGCTTCCTTCTCTACCTCTTTGACAACCTCCCTTTCGGGTGGTGTCGGTGGATTTTTCTCAATAATTATGCTTTTCTCACCAAAACTCTCCTCTGACTCATGATCTCTCTCCCTAGGATTTTCTAATTGTTCTTCCTTAATGGTTATTACAACATTCACATGTCCTTCAGGGAAGGGTCCTAGATGTGTTAGTGCAAGCAGGGAGGTTTGAATATCCAAAGCCTCGCTGTGAGTTGCGAGGGAATCGACCATATTGCTCATCTGCTTGAGATTTTCATTAATTTGGAGATGTTGCTTTCTGAAATCTTCATTTTGGAGAGTTTGTGTCTCCACAAAGCGTTTCATCATAGATTCTATCCTGGAGTGAGTAAGCGCGCATCGAATTCTTCTAGTAATTGTTCGAGGTTGGACGTGTCAAAATCTTGCGGTTCCTTACAGTATTGAGAGTCTTCATTGTAGAGGGAATTTGGGTAAGAATGCGTCGAATTGAAATCTTCTAATAATATTTCGAGGTCAGATTTAAGCGGATCTTGTGGTTCCTCAAAATGTTGGGGGTGGTAGTTATAAGGGAAATATGGGTTATACATAGTGATTTAGATAAGAGTTCCTTAGTCTATACTATGCAACAACGGAATCACAATATTAACTGTTGGTCCCCGACAACGGCGCCAAAAACTTGATGTGTCCGCAAGTGCACGGAAATATCGAAGTAATATAAAAGATTTGTCGAACCCACAGAGACCAATGTTAATCTACTGTTATCTATTGTCGCGGCGTAAAGCTAAGGCTAATGGAATTTGGAAGGTTAAATGCGAATGAAATTAAATGCAAGGGAAATAAAGATTTTTAGTTTTAGAAATAGCGGTAAAGGGATATCGGTATGTAATGTTTTAGTTTTCGGGAATTCGACAGGTCGTCGGTGTTTTTTAGTCTTTACAAACACTTTTCAGAAGAAAATACTCGTTTAAAGACCTTCGTCTCACGATGGTTGTTGACTCGGGTCATAATTCTAAGGGTGGAATGTACGCTTTCACTGTCCCATTCGGGGTTAAAACTACTTTTTGAAAACAAATAGATTCTAATTTCTTTTAAAGCGCTTTCGCTGTGTCTAAAACCAATGCCTAGTTTTTACTATCTGGTTCGAACCCCAGCTTTCGCATGCCGGTTCGATCCTTAATATGGTTTCCCACTGTCGTGGCAAAACCATCGTAAATAGCTTCTCACTGTCACGACAAAGGTTTATTTAGAATTTAGATTAAAAACTGCGACCAGAAAGGTTGTTTGTAAGAAGGTAAGATGCACCGGGTGTTATCGAATCTCGTCCTATTAATTCGATTACATACCGATAGGACCAATTTAGCTAGACATAATAATTAATGCAAACGGAAATAAACATAAACAGCAGAATAATAAAAAAAACATTATGACAGAAAATAAAGTAATAATTTATTAATAAAAACCTGGAAAGTAGTACTGAAATTGAATTCTTGAGTAGTCCTCCACAATGTCGGCAGGATTCTACTATGGAGAAATGAAATTTCAGAAAGAAATACAATGCTCTGAACTAAAGGAAAAAAGGAAAAAAATAAAAGAAAAAAAATAAAAATGGCTTCAGTAGGAATTTTGGCAGCACTTCGATACGTCGAAGCCTCCCCCCAAATGCTGTGAATCTCAGGCCTATTTATAGGAGATATTTCCTTTCTCAACTTCCAGAGATCATGCAAGAGTTATGGGGGAAATGGGAGTAACTTCCAGTAGTGGGCAGTTGGTGGAGAAAGTGTGGGAGAAAAGGAGGAAGTCGTAGGAAGAAATTAAATTGGACGTGCTCGTGGTCACTTCTGTTTTTGCACGTTACTGAACTTGGTGTCGTGACGGTCGTGACACTCTTGTGACAACCGTGTTGCATGTGACGACCGTGACGACCGTGAGGAAGCTGTGACGAGTGTCACACGCACAAAATCCATTTCTCTGTTATTTTATGTTTTTCTTCTCTATTTTCCTTCCATTTCTTCTTCTTTTCTTTCTTTAATCCAAATTCTCCACAATCTGCAAAACATAGTAAATTAACCGTAAACTAGAACATAAATCAAGATAAATTAACAATAGTCACAAATAAATGCATGTAAACCAAGCCAAATAAACGATACGATTTCGCGTCATCACATTGTCCACCCATCTTCCCATTTTTCACCCGTAGGACGGACTACGACTGCTCTGATTCTTTACTTCTTTTAAGTAAAGATACGTAGGCACAAGGGCCTCAATCCTTGCCGAGCACGTTCCCGTCTTTTATCCGTAGTTTTCCGAACTACGTTGACTATGATTTTCTCATACCTATTGAGAATACATAGGCATAAGACCGCGAGGTCCTACCAAGTCTCTTTCCCCCTTCTCTCTCTCTCTCTCTCTCTCTCTCTCTCTCTCTCTCTCTCTCTCTCTCTCTCTCTCTCTTCCCTATTTCTAACCTTTCTCTCCCCCTTTAGAACACAACTATATAGCAATAATCTTTAGCAGATACCTTCACATATAGATAAACAAATGGTTCCCATCGAGTACAATGGATGCGAGGGGTGCTAATACCTTCCCTTCACATAACCGGCTTCCGAACCCTTTCTCTTGGTTACAGGACCATCTTATCCGTTTCTTTCTTAGGGTTTTCTCGATGTTTTCCCTTCCCCTTACGGGATAAATAAAATTCGGTGGCGACTCTTCTGTCCTCCCGTTTTCGCCTCTCCGTCGTTGCACTTTCGAGTAGCGACACACCTCTATATAAGGATAATCATTTATTGCAATTTCTTCCTCTTTTTCAACTACTTTCTGACTTCTTGTTGTGACAACATTAACGTTTTCGTGATTGTTTAGATTTGGTATTGTCATGCTCGGGAGGGTTCCTTGAGTTTGCATGAAGAGTTGTTGTGTTATTTCTCCCATCTAAACCTCAAGATTTTTTATAGAGGCTGTGGTGTTCCTCTGATTATTTCAAGTCTCTTCTTGGAATTGAATGTTATGAGCTGCCATCTTTTCAATGGCTATCTCCTATTTTGCCTTCTGAGGAGCTTATTGCTGCTGTTGGTATTGAGGTTGATTTTGATAATTCTAGGAAAAGTTAGGATGATTCTTCCAACCTAGATTATAAGTCTGAGAATAGGGATTATTCTGCTTCAGAAACTTTATCTCTTCAATTTGTTGCGCAGTCGAACCATAATGTGCAGTAAAGTGAGGTCCACTACAAATCTCACAACTACCATCTTGAACAGGTTGAACATGGGATATAGTTTAAGTACCTTCATTCATCACTTTGAGTCTTCTTTCAACTTTAGCAGCTATTTGATCTTTCATCTTTACCACTTGATTAACAAGTTTCAAACCAATAACTCCCTCAGGTCTACTCACACTACAATCATATAATTATAGATGTTTATTTGCAGCAATGACTTTAATGATCTTCATAATACCCGTGGCTGTTGTAAAGTTGGATGAGCCACCAGCAGTTGTATCAATAAGTTTCTTTGTCTTCATTTTAAGTCCATTCATAAACATTTACATCTGTTCAGTTTGATTCGTATTGTAAGTGGGGAAAACAACCAATAACCTCTTGAACCTCTTGTAAGCATCACAAAGTGACTCTCCTTCTTTCTGCTTAAAATTCACAATATCATACCCTTTTCAAATATAAACAGAAGCAGGAAAGTATTCGTTAAGAAAAGTCTTCTCCATCTCTTCCTAAGTAATAATACTCCCAGCAGGTAATGAGTAAAACCACTCCTCAGCATCTTCAGAAAGAGTGAATGGAAATGTTCTTAATTTCTTTGCTTCTTCAGAATTCCCCTCAATCTTCACAGTACGGCTTATAGTAAGAAATCTTTGCAAATTCTTATTTGCATCTTCATTAATTTTTCCTATAAAAGGTATCTTCCCAAGCTGTCAGATTGTTGTAGGGTGCAGCTGAAATTTAGCAACATTGACCGGTTAATTCACAATAGTCAACCGATCTACTGGAGCATTTGCTCCCTCGTAGTCCCCAAGAAGCATTTCTTGAGGTTCAACCATTATTGTCTCTGTCTCTTACTCGGTATCTGAATTTAAACTTGTATCTGAATGCTCCAAATGAACATAAACTTCTTCTTCTTTTTCTTGTTTTAGGACTTGAGTCTCCTCTTCTGAAGCTGCCAGGCTTTCTTGTTTAGCTTGTGTGAGTCTAGCGTGCAAAGATCTTTTCAGTTCTGCGTCAAAAGGAAAATTAGTTGAGGGCTTTCCTCGCATACAAAGATTATACAAAGACCATAAATAATAATAATAATAATAAAAAATATAAATGGAAAATACAATTTTTGTTGCAGAGCGACAAAATTCTAATTGAAACAAATTCGTGAAATCTATTATCTTTGGCAGTCCCCGACAACGGTGCCAAAAACTTGATCGAAAAATAGCAAGTGTACTATTTTACCTATGTAGTAATAAGGGATAAAGTCTCAAATGTCGGGATATAGAGTTCTGAGTTCAATTCAACTAAACAAAAGCTTGGGGGTTTTGGATTGTTTGGTGAAGTTATAAAACATTCACACATAAAATAAAGAAACTAATTAAGTGGTTTATAAAATATATGAGTCAACAATGCTAGAAATGGTGTATGATCTGACTCAGTAACAACTCTGAATTAACACTGCAACAACTTATTGTAACTAATTAATTAACGATTCTTTAGAATGTTTACTCCTAAGTCCTTAGTGAGAAAAACTTTAATTACCACCCTAATTCCTATGTCCAAAGAGAATTACAGATGGAATTAAGCAATCAATTATCAAAAATATCTTGGTTTCTATAGGGTATCCCTAGTCCTAGGTGATATCTACTATAGAATAATCTAAAGCAAAACATTAATAACGTCGGTCCAGCCTAATTGTTAATCGAAGATCAAACCTTGTTTGTCCGACAGGGCAAGCATTAAGAATACCTAGAGATCAAATCAATTATGAAAAAAAAATGTTATTGCAATACTAATATCAGAGTCATTACAGATCTAAATCAGGGACACCCCCTAGAATTGAGGGTTTAGCTACTCATATTGTTTAAAGAAAATACAATATAAAAAGTAGACATTACAAGAGTTTAGATAAACTCAGATCGTCAATTGCTTCCGCTCATGAAAATCCTTCGCCCTCCGAAAACCTTGTGCTCTCCAAACTTTGATAGTAAAATTATTTTTCAGTCAAAAGTCCCTTTTTTCATCCTCTAAAATCATCTAAATAGAAAAAAGTCAAATAGCAATAGGTGGAAATGCCAAAAATACCCTATAGGCCACTAACAGTTGAAATCAGCAAAAACGGAAAAAATCAGCGTCAAGGCCAACATGGCCCGTGTCAGCTGACACGGGTGGTCGTGTCACCCTTCTGGTTTCTTCAAATTCCAATTTTTCTCTCCAGGTCTGCTGACATGGCTCGTGCCAGGTGACACGGGTGCCCGTGTCAGCTCACTGTCTATCTTCAATTTCTTCTTCAATTCTCATCATTTCCGTGTATGCTGACACAGCCCGTGTCGGGTGACACAATTTTCCATGTTGGCCCCCTGTATGATGGGAAAAACTCCGACCAAAACTCCGAAAATTTCCTCTTTCTCGCACCGAGTTCTTCCAGAATGCTTATCTGAACCTAAAAACTTTAAAGAGACATAACCAAAGCATAAAATACGGAAAGGGAGAGATAAAGCGACTAAACATATAACAATATTAACTAAAATTAGCGGTAAAAGAAAGCATAAAAACCACCGATCAATGTGGTGAAAATAGTAAAGAATAAATTGAAGAGTATGTTGACTCTGATTATGCAGGTTGTATGGATACATAAAATCTATTTCTGGATATGTGTTCACTATGTTTGGCACAACAGTTATTTGGAAAGCAACACTTCACAAGGTTGTTGCATTATCAACCACTGAAGCAGAATATATCTCTCTCACTAAAGTTGTGAAAGAAGCATTATGCCTTGAAGGTTTTGCTATGGAGCTTAAACTTAAGGGTCGAGTTATCACTATTAAATGTGATAGTCAAAGTGATATACACCTGTCGAAGAATTCAACCTATTATGAGCTAACCAAGCACATCGATGTGAAGCTGCATTTCGTCAAAAGGGTAATCGAGCATGGAGAAGTCCAAGTGTTGAAGGTTTCGACATATCAACTTCTTGGTTCGAAAATTCGACATGATCTTAGTATGTTGTCAAACTTTGTTCACATGGTATAGTTGAAGTATGCTAGGAATGTTAGCATGTCAAATTTGGCATGTTTATTATGCCTAATTGTTTAAGTTACCTTGTTCTCTAAGTTAGCTTATGTAATGAGACATTGTGTAAAAGCCCATTAGGTTAGTGTGTTAGCATTCTTTTAAATAGTATGCTAGTCTCTCATCTTTGATATAAGGCAAATCCTATTTACGGCGAGAGATATTATTTTCTATTTTGTAATACATGTAATCTTGTTTCGAAGAGAAAGTAAAGAATAACAGTCTATAACCAATTTCATTGTGTTCTTCTTCCTTCAGTCTTTTCTACCCTTGTGGGTTTTTGCTAACCAACAAACAAATTATACTTTGTTATTCCAACATCGTTTTTCATAATAGGTGTGATAGTTATATTAAGACTGTCTTCTCCCATGTATTGCACCAGTTCACACGACACTTTAGTCTAACTACCTCTCTCTCTCTCTCTATCTCTCTCTCTCTCTCTCTCTATATATATATATCTATATATATATATATATATATATATATATATATATATATATATATATATATATATATATATATATATATATATATATATATTATATATATATATATATATATATATATATATATATATATATATATATAATTATATATATATATATATATATATATATATATATGAGTGGGGATCAGCTTACTTCAAGAGTAAGTTTTTTTAAACTTAATTCAAATCATAGTCGTCAAATTAAATCTTATCTAATGGTAATTAGCATTTTTACTTAATTAACCATTAGATTAGATTAAATTTGATGGCTATGATTTAGAGTAAGCTAAAAAATCTTACTCTTTGAGTAAGTTGATCCTCTCTCTCTCTCTCTCTCTCTCTCTCTCTCTCTCTCTCTCTCTCTCTCTCTCTCTCTCTCTCTCTCTCTCTCTCTCTCTCTCTCTCTCTCTCTCTCTCTCTATATATATATATATATATATATATATATATATATATATATAATATATATATATATATATATATATATATATATATATATATATATATATATATATATATATATATATATATATATATATATATATATATATATATATATATATATATATATATATATATATATATATATATATATATCAGGGTCGTCTCAAACAATTTAGAGACCCTATTCTAATATTAAAAATGGGTCCTTCAAATAAATATTATCATTAACATTCTGTCTACTGAAAAAGAGTCATCCTGCGAACACTTTTTGATACAAATTCATCAACCAAGTCTTCATATTGTATCGTCTCTAAGATATCATTCTCAATTGCTATCAGTGTTAAGCCATTAAGCTTTCTTGTAATATGGTAGATCACAAATATGACTGCAACAACTTTAATTTTGAAAAACTTTCGGCAAAAGCAACTGTTACAAGAATAGTCAATAAAATTCGATATACAATAATTATATTAGGAAAACAATCCATTCCTTTAAAAAAAATTTAAAATATCAATAGGTCTTATTATTTCTTCATACAAGAAATTTCTTAGTAACTTTAACTCAACGCACAGTTCTCTTCCATCAATATCAGATTGATCATTATATTTTAATATTTGTTTTAAATGACTACAACAAGGGTCTAAAGTTGCATCGTCCAATAATTGTAACTTATGAGAAGTAAACAAGAAGGCAATAAAACTTTCATATTGTTGGTACTTCTCAAATCTCTTTTTAAGAGATACAATGGTTTGATCAACAAGATAACAAAAATAATTAACTCTAAAAGATTCCACTTCAGACAACTCAACTGATGAGGTACTCAAATTCTTATCAAAGTGTCTTTTTCTTTGAATTAAAAGCCTAAGAGGAAATATTGGATCGATATTCAATTCAATAGAAATTTTTCTAGCATAATTCAAGGCCTTATCAAAACCACTTTCTCTATAACTCTCAAAATATGAAATCGGCCCAGTTATTTTTTCCATGGCAACATCAATAAGCATATGCTTTGACGGTAAAGTATTCTCTAATTAAATAGTAAATATCAACTATAACATCAAAAACAGTCATCCACGTACATAACATAAAAAATAGTTATATTTTAATCAATAATATCAAAATACAATTTCAAATAAATATTATCATTAACATTTTGTCTACTTAAAAAGCGTCATTCTTCGAACACTTTGTGATGCAAATTCATCAACCAAGTCTTCATATTGTATCGTCTCTAAGATATCATTCTCAATTGCTATCAGTGCTAAGCCATTAAGTCTTTCTTGTAATATGGTAGACCGCAAATATGACTTCAACTACTTTAATTTTAAAAAACTTCTTTCGGCAGAAGCAATTGTTACAAGAATAGTCAATAAAATTCGATATACAATAATTGTATTAGGAAAACAAACAATTCCTTTCAAAAAAATTAGTATATCAATAGGTCCTATTATTTCTTCGGACAATAAATTTCTTAGTAACTTTAACTCAACGCATGGTTCTCTTCCATCAATATCAAATTGATTATATTATATTTTAATATTTGTTCTAAATGACTACAACTAGACTCCAAAGTTACATCGTCCAATAATTATAACGTAAGAGAAGTAAACAAGAAGCCAAAAAATACTTTTGATAATATCTTTCAAACTAATACTAGAAGTTATAGCATGTCAAAAAAATATTAACAATTAAATTATATTGCCTACAAAAATATAAACAATAAAATCACTTTTGATAATATCCTTCAAACTTTTTTGAAACAAACTCAATTACCAAGTTCTCAAATTGTACTATCTCTAAAATATCATTCATATATGATATTAATGTTAAAATATCATTTTCTAAAATAGAACAATTAATAATGAAAAATCACTAAAACTTGTACTAATAATAATAATAATAATAATAATAATAATAATAATAATAATAATAATAATAATAATAATAATAATAATAATAATAATAATGAAACACTACTTTTAATAATAAAATTTGTACAACAAACAAAAATAAAAAATAAAATTGCAAAACTTGTAATTTGGCAAATGCAGCTTAGGCTCTGTTTGGCGAGACATTTTTTAAGCTTAGAGCTTATAAGTTCATACGATAATAAAAGACCCGTTTAATATATAATAGTCTTTTCATTACAGACTTATTTTATTAATTTATAGTTTATTTTTCATACACTATTTTAAATAACGTTTAGTTTATAGCTTATAGTTTATCATTTTTTTCTTTCAATTTTATCTTATTATTTTAACTATAATACACCACTATCTTTCATAATTTAAGGCCCCGATGTTTTAAGGTCATGTGCGGTAGGCCAGATTGCACAAACCTAAATCCGACCCTATATGATGTCAAAATGAAAGTGGTGAGAATGCATGAGAAAGAAGAATTGAATGATATTAAGAATTTGAATGATATTATTTATGCTGCAAATTTCGCCACCGTATATTTCACCAAATTTATATGATACATGTGATTACATTTTTATTTTTAAAATATTGATATGAGTTACCAATTAAATAATTTTATTAAATGTGTGTATAATATTGAATTAGGGCAGTGCCTTTAAACTCTATTTGTAAAAGGAAAAATCCATAATTATCATAAAATAAAATAAACATAATAAATACAAGAGGAACAAACATCGAAAGTAGTTCTTATTTATTAAAATAAAACACAAGAGCAAACACACAAATAAACAAAAAAATAACATGATCACCATAACGAGGAATTTGGTTACTCCTCATATTTTATCCAGAACAACAACACACCAAATCATATCAATGTCTTTAGATGGAGATACTATTAGGAATGCCTCTGCAAGTCAATCCTTCCTCACTAGAAGGATAAAGCAAAGTGTAAGGCATCTTCACAGGTCCATAGCGATTCCTCAACGACTCGTCATTGTTCCTTCCAACAAGCTTTTTCTCAATTTCAGACAACTTCCTTCCAAACCTCTTGAATGCCTCTAATGGTACTGAATCAGAAGTCCAAAGTTCACCTTCATTTCTCTGTCCAAGGTACTGCTCATCAGAAGCATGCCTTGACAAGACCTCTAAGATTGTTAGGTCAGTAAGGGCATCCTTTTTTGGTGTGATTGTTTTCAAATAAGCCTTCTGAAAGTTCTTAGAAAGCTCATCATACTCCGGTGATCCTTTCTCAGGCATGAATCTTCTACTTTTAGTTGGTCGGTTAAGGATGTATCCTCCATACGGATATTGTCCAAAATTAACAGCTGCATGAAGTGCTGAAGCAATCCATATGAGAATGGTGCAAGCTTCAATCAACTCTGCACGAGTTTGCATCTTAAACCACCATGTTGCATTCTTCAAATCACCATGGCCCACTTCTACAAGTTCTTTCCAGAATGCCTGGAGTTCAGAATCTTGAGAAACATCAGTATCTGACTTGTAGTAGAAGTTCACATATTCTTCAACCCATAACTTAATAGCAGCCCATATATCTAGCCCATCAACAGCATAAGGATAGTCCTCTATCAGAAGACGAACACCGTGCGGTGAAGTTGGATCTTCAACAGCCACTCCCCTAGATAACAAGCAAAATATCATGATCAATAACATAAAAAATACTTTTAAGATCATGATCGCGGTAACTTAATTGCAAATGTTTTGATATAATATTTTGTAGGGTTACCTTTTGAGTAGATCATGAGGCAATCCTTGCTCAGTGAAAACCCAATCTTTGTATACAAAAGAAGACATTTCCACAGAACATGCTCCACCCAAGAATGTTGATTCTATAATACCCTCCGCATTAACTAGAACATTTCTAGCAAGTGCATTGATGTTCATTGTGTCGCGGTAATGAGGAAGTAAAAGTTTATGAATAGGGTGAACCACACTAAGATGTCTATTTGTTGCTATGATGAATGGCTCAACAACAGCATGAGTGTTCAACCTGTCAAACATGTAGGTATTCATACAATTAACCATAGATAGATAAATTATATGTGATATTTTAAATATCATTAATGAAAATAATACCAATGGCTACAAAGTTGGTGATGCGTGGCGTCATTTACAACAACGAAAGCCTTGGCAAGGAACCAAATTGAAGCTTCAACACCTTCACTTACAGGCAAGTAAACTTTACTGACAGGACCGAAACTATCAGCTTGAGGATGTGGCTTACTTAGTTCAATGGCCAATGGCTTCAAAGTTCCATCATTTTGCAAGAGAATGATGGTTCTAGTAGCATATGTCTTCGTATCAGTTGCGTTTATTTTCCTTAAAAATGGATATATTGTGTCGTGGTGATCAAGTATGTAAAGTTTTTTGTTTTGGATAGCCTGTTCAACAAAATATTATTTGAATAAAAATCAACCACTCTTACAAAATAGAAACAAAAAAATTATTTATTCTTAGTACTAATTTAAAATCATGTCATTACTTGTTCTACAGTGACTCCGCCCATGTTTGGCTCCAAGTGTTCTTTGGTTATAGTGCTTGTATTATCACCATAGAGTTGCCTATCTAGCTTGCTTTTTGGTGGAAACTCCTGTGTTAAATGTAACAAGCAAAAATGAGGTTTAAGTGATGAAAATATGTATTTTGTGTTTTCATAGAAGCTGTTAAGCTATTCAGTTTACTTGAAGCCTTTTGATGATGTGTGGATTCACACCAGCAATCATCTCCCTTGCAAATTCTTCATCTGTCATCCATGCAGATTGATTCACTGCTCAAAATAAGAGTGTTATAAAAATCAGTAATATTTCTTTCATATTCTCTCACGTCTTTTTTACAACAAAAAATAAAACAATTCATATGTTGGATTACTTATCAGATCCATAAATTTAAAAAATGAATTGTCTCTTGTAAAAATAACCGGAGAGTATATATATAGTATGAAAATATATTGTTGGACTAAAAGTGTGTTGCTATTAGATACCTTGAATCACTTTAGGTGGTGGAAACTTAAGGGCTTGTTCACCATCATTTCGAAAAATTTCCTTGAAAAGTGGTATTGGACTAATCTTGCTTAGTACATCAGTAGGAAGCTTAATTCCACCATCGTAAAGGGAGCGCACTTCTTCAAATGTGTTAAACTCAGAGTTATTGAGTTGTAATGTAACTACAGATCTCAATTGCGGTATGATATTTTGAGATGCTGATTTGAGTATGTAAACAAGAAAATCTGAAGACTTCAAATGACCAAATGATTCGTCTCTTGGAATGTAAAAGAAGTCGCCCCGACTCTCACTTTTCGGATCTACTCACATATAAAAAAAAACATTAGAATCATAAACATATTTTAGCAGCATATCATTTCTTTTATTCGTTAAGATGGAACCAAAAAATGTATTACCTTTCTTAGATGGATTTCTACCAGTTCTCCCCCTTCTAGGGTAAGGCATGTTGCTAGATCCTCCGACAACGGGACGAGCCAGGCTAGCTTTCCTGTCAGGATTACCCAAATCATTGTATACATCGTAATCGTAGATCCTTTCTGATTCAACACGCTCTCCTCTTCCATCTCCTCTTAAATTCTTTAGTTCTTCTTGTCTATAGTACACTAATGGAGCTGGTGTTTTACTTGGAAGATATGTCTATATATTATATTCATTGGAAGGTGTCAAAATTTGAAAAATATAATTTACATTTAACATGTTGTGATATATTATTTTTGTTACCTTGTTGGCAAAGAAGATGCGTTTAGTATTATATTTTGTATGTTTGTAAACCCATGAGTTGCAAACAAAGTGGATGGTTCCATGATTGGGAATATCTTCTAGTGTCAAACTTACAAGAAAGAATTCTCCTTGCATTTTGTTTTCAACATAAAATGCTCCTGGAATTCCCATCTCACTATCCCAATCAAAATGAATATCAAATGCAGACTGCCCTGCTCCCAATATTGGTATGGAAGTAACGAGACCTTCTAGATATGTTTTCTCCCCCACTTTTCCTTTTCCACTTCCTACAAATATCTCACAAATCACTATAATGTAACAAGAAATAGAAAATGAATAGATAGTATGACAAGTTATTACCATCTGTAGAAGTAGCACTAATCAAGCTGAAAGCCACAGAACGGCCCCAATGTGCAGTGTAAGTGTCAATTAAAGCGTTAGTAACACCAGCAGCGGCGTTGACTCCACCTATGAATAAACCACGTGCGCTTGTAGCAGAAGTAAGAACGTTAATGTCCAAGACATTCTTTTGCATCAAAAGAACTGTTCCCTTCACCTTTTGTCCTCTATTAATCCAACTTTTCACTTCTGAAAACATCTTTGATGCTCACACTTATTTCTCAATTTATTTTCAAAGAACAGTTTGTGGTTTGCAAGCTTCAACCATCTCACTATTTATAGGGCAAAATCTTGTCATCCAAAAATGTTTTTCTGTTTGAAACCATTAATTAATAACTAACACATCATATAAATATTATTTTGGATTAGGCTTACACTTATCGTGGTATATAAATTATGCCCTAAGTCAACAGAAATAATATGTGCCAGCTTTGTGTAATGAGAAATGGATCCCTTGAGCTATTTTAAATTGGATTTTTACGCGTAAACTAAAAAAGAAATATTCTTTATTAAGTCGTCTTTTTTGTTTTGTTTAAGGTCGTACCATTTAATTTATTTTTTCATTTTATTTTAATTTATTACAAGTTAGATAGTATCTCTGTTGAGATATTGAATATGACGGACACATCTTAGAGATTTTTTTTAATTTTATGAACAACACATCTTGTGAGAGACACACTAAATACTCATGTAAAATGTTAAGCTTATAGGTGTGTGAATTCTCTCATTTATAAAACGTTAAGATTATAGACGTTGCCTGGTTCTGTGCCGGGGTCGGAAAACAAGTCGGGAGCTGGCGACGACTTCGTCGTTACCCTCCCGACATACCCGATCGTGAAAATCAAATTGAGGGTATCAGATTGAAAAAAATCAAAGTTCAAATCATTAAAAATTGCTGTTTTATTTGTTGGTTTTGTTTTACAGGTTCGGAGCAAAAATCAAAAACCGAAAAATCGGCGTGAAGACAAAATTTAGAACAATTCAGAATAAATAATTTATTTGTAATTGTATATCTTTTTGTACTATTGTAATAAAAAATAATAATGAATAAATTCACATTATTTTTCCATTACATTTCTAGATTACAATTTCCGATTTCAAGCTCCGATTAAATTCCTCTGATAAAACTTAAACACATAAACTCCTTGAATTAAAATTTACCCGACTAAATTTATTGGATTAATTTACCAAACAATCCATCAGATTAAGCTCAAACAAATGAATCCAAATAATTGAATTTACCTCAGCAACTAAATTCGTCCCACTCAGTTCATCTGTTTAAATCCACACAAATAAATTCATCTGATTCCAACTAGTCCGATTAAATTCAAATGACTACTTCCGATTAAATTTATCCAATGAATTTTATCCGATTAAGCTGTGTCGTTCCAACCCCGAATTTGACCATTAAACCCCCCTTGTACGATTTAAACCTGACAGATAAGCAGAGAAACTCAGTTAAACGGCAAAACGAAACTGTCTTCCATATTTAAAATTCAAACCGCACCTCGACTACTTTAACCTGGTTACGTAATTCAGCTCAACCAACAATCATGGTCAAAATAACAGATATTCATTATAAATTCAATGCGCACCGAAATTCCACTGTTCCTTTAAAACCGACCGTTGACCAGCAGAAAGCAGGATAACGTGCGTCTGTTAAAATAAATTCCTCAAAGCACATTCTCGCACCGATTTAACCTGATCCCACTTATATTGCAACACAGTCAGCTCCATATGGTTTAGGAATCAACAACATTTCTGAAAACCAACTGATGACTGAAACTCGACTCTTTAATAAGATGTACTGTGTCACGAGAAATCTGACGTCAAAACTACCGTAGAATTCAGCTCATCATCAAATAAATCACAGGACTCGGAGATGGAAACCCTAATCACTTGAGGAACCTCTGATGATGACTCAGCTTCATGAATTGTCGATAGACGGCCAGGTAATGACCATTTTGCCCTTTACCACTTGAACTGCGCACAGTGTGATTTTTTCTGCAAAACCAACGGACTGAGAAAACTGGTTAGCGGTTAGTTACAATGCAATGCAAAATGAGATGAAATGCAAAATGAAACGATCAATCTAAAGGGTAAAATTTGGGGTATTACAGTTGCCCCTATTTAAATAGATTCACCGGATGATTTGAGTGACAGAGACTCAAGGAATCACAGTGAAAGGGATTTAAATACAGATGACCGAAAATTTTGCCCGCAGATGCAATGATATGCAATGCTGTGGACAAAACAGAAACGAAATAAAATGGACAATGCCATGAATCTATTATGATGCGTATGATAGAAATTGATAAATGTAAGGATGTAGTCAACATGAAGACACAAGGAACAGACGTGACGAACAACACACACTGGGGAGTTCTAAAGTGACGACCAACTAGACGGCCTCCATTGATTGTCAAAATTTTTATTCTGTTTCAACATATGTCAAAAATTTCTTAAACATAGAAATCACTTCAGATTTATAACGAAGAAAATATATCCAAGTAAAAAGACTATAATCATAAATGAATGTGACAAAATATTTATTGTGAGCATGAGAAACTACAGGAGAGATTCCCTATACATCACTAAGAATCATCTCAAAACAAGTGGAAGCACGATGAGCACCAGACAAAAAAGGACATGATATTCTTTTAGCCAATTTGAAAATAGAACACAAAACAGAGGCATCAAAAAGAACATTTTTATTACCCAATAAACCAATTTTACATAAATGAGACAAAACAGAAGAGTTTGGATGACCCAATTTTCCATGTCAATTCTCATAAGAATTCAAAATGTTATTACAAGCCAAAGATAAATGATTAGAAATAAACTCGAGTGGAAACAATCTTCCTACTTTAGGTCCCTTCACGATCACCTTTCTCGAACCTGCTCCTGCACAAGACAACCAGCACGAGAAAAATTAACATTATAATTTTTACCCACCAATTGGCCAACATACAATAAATTAGAAGGAAGACCAAGTGATACAAGTACATCCTGAAAATCAGAGTTTATGTCACCAACATCAGAGATAGATAGGTTATTACCATTGGCAATTTGAATTTGCTGATTACCATGGTAAGACCGTAAATTGTGCAAGTTTTCAAAGGACCCTGTCATGTGATTGGATACGCCAAAATCAAGAAACCATGGATGTAAAACATTAGAAGACTTGCCCTGAATTCCCAAAATTGAAAGCACTACTACGGAAAGTAATATGATAACTGTTGGAAAAGGGACATCACAACGTCTAACCATCTGTTGTGAGGTAAGGGGTGATTGTATGTGATCTGACCTGATCAGAAGGGGATCACTGGATGGCCACGCTCCGTTGGACTGCTTCCTGTTCACCGGTGGGGAGGATGAGGAGGGGGTGTACCTGTAAGGCACTCCGATGCCAAAGTGAGAAAATGGGCAGAGTGACAACAAAGTACAGAAATTGGGTAGCAGAATGGAATACCTGGCCCTCTTGGGGAAGAGGGTATTTATAGAGAGACCCCAGCGCTGGGCCAACGGTCATTTGAGATGGGCTGGATGACCAGGCCCAACCCTAATGACTGCTAGGGCTTACGTGACGTAGTGAAGACCAGGACGTGGTCTTTGCCCTAGTCCAACTGCTCCTAGATCTCCGGAAAGTGGGTTTGACCTGCTCTTTCGGAGGTGGGCAGTTGGTTGATGACGTGTCCCCGCGGAGGGGAGCACACGGAGAACGTGTGGAAGGCACATTGTGCTGCCCGGCGGGATGGGCACAGGTTCTGCCCACGGGATGGGCACCTGCCCGACGGGAGGAGGTTCTGCCCTGACGGGATGGGCACAGGTTCTGCCCGACAGGATGGGCACAGGTTCTGCCCACGGGATGGGCACCTGCCCGACGGGAGGAGGTTCTGCCCTGACGGGATGGGCACAGGTTCTGCCCGACAGGATGGGTACAGGTTCTGCCCACGAGATGGGCACCTGCCCGACGGGAGGAGGTTCTGCCCTGACGGGATGGGCACAGGTTCTGCCCGACAGGATGGGCACAGGTTCTGCCCACGGGATGGGCACCTGCCCGACGTGAGGAGGTTCTGTCCTGACGGGATGGGCACAAGTTCTGCCCGACAGGATGGGCACAGGTTCTGCCCACGGGATGGGCACCTGCCCGACGTGAGGAGGTTCTGTCCTGACGGGATGGGCACAGGTTCTACCCGATAGGATGGGCACAGGTTCTGCCCACGGGATGGGCACCTGCCCGACGGGAGGAGGTTCTGCCCATGGGTCCCTGCTCATCAGTGTGGTCCAATTAGGCCCAACCTCAGTGGGATTTCAGGCCTTCTCGATTGTGGGCTAAACCTCGGCCCAGTTCAGAACAGGAGCCCCCCAAGTCGTAGTTCGTTGTCAGGAGAGCTATGACTTAAGTAGAGAATAGCGTTGCGCGCGCTGATATGTCAGGCAGGATGCGAGAATGGCGTCGATCGTATCGATCATCTGGGAAGGGCGAAATTGCAGTCGTTCGACATCCAAAAAATTTTGCTCGACACCTTCGATCGTTTCTGCTCGACATCCGGGGTCGTGCCCGTTTATTATAACGTTTTGGCTTCTGGGCTTGTGCCCCTTTTATGGAATTCTTGTTTTCCTTTCTAAGTTTTGTGTGCGTGCATGATTGTTATGCTTTTTCGCTAAGTGTTGGCTCGTTTTGCCGAGCTCCATTATGATGTGAATGTTTATTGTTTTGTGGGGGACCTTTGCTCGGTGCGTGTTGCCCGGTAGTGCGGGGAACTATCCGGATGCCCGGGGTAGCTTCCTGGGCGGACAAGAGTTAGGTCACGGTTGTGATCTATCCTGTAGGCTTGAACATCCCATCGCGAGCTGGGCGTTCGGCCGATTATGATACTGCGGCGGCGACTCTCGATCGAGGGGGTGCCGTCGAGCGGGCTATTCTCTTTTTGTTCGGGGAGGTATAGTGCCCGCTAAGGTAAGGTCGGTGAGGTGTGGCCGTATCAGTCCACCCTCTTGTTCGCGCGGGTTGTCCCTCGCGGGCAGTGTTGTTTAACTGTAGTATTTTTTAGCTTTTCAGCGTTCCATGGTCGAGCTATATGGTCCCGTGTAAGTTTTCGAGGTAGTAGGTTTTCGAAGGGAGGACAAGGCTGGATGGAAGCCAGGGTCCTGCCCGACAGAGTCTTCTGCTTGACAGAAGGAGGACAAAGACTGGCTGGTTGGTCAGCCAGGGTCCTGCCCATCGGAGTCTTCTGCTCGACGAAAGGAGAGGACAAAGACTGGCTGGTGTGCATCCAGGGTCCTGCCCATCGGAGTCTTCTGCTCGACGAAAGGAGGACAAAGACTGGCTGGTGGGCAGCCAGGGTCCTGCCCATCAGAGTCTTCTGCTCGTCAAAGAAGAGGACAAAGACTGGCTGGTGGGCAGGCAGGGTCCTGCCCATCAGAGTCTTCTGCTCGACGAAAGGAGGACAAAGACTGGCTGGTGGGCAGCCAGGGTCCTGCCCATCGGAGTCTTCTGCTCGACGAAAGGAGGACAAAGACTGGCTGGTGGGCAGCCAAGGTCCTGCTCATCAGAGTCTTCTGCTCGACGAAAGGAGGACAAAGACTGGCTGGTGGGCAGTCAGGTCCTGCCCATCGGAGTCTTCTGCTCGACGAAGGGAGGACAATTGTGAACAGCGTCGCCATGGCGGAGGGCACTCGTGATCTTGAAGTTTTGAGAGATGAAGCTTTGGTTCTCTGCTCGGAGGAACGGGGGAGCTTAGTTTCCCACAGACGGCGCCACTGATCTGACCTGATCAGAAGGGGATCACGGGCTGGTCACACGCTGCTGGACTGCTACCTGTTCACCGGTGATGAAGAGGAGAAGGGGGGGGGTGTACCTGCAAGACACTCCGATGCCAAAATAAGAAATCGGGCAGAGTGAGAGCAAAGTACAGAAAGGGCAAGATGTGAATTACCTGACCCTCTTGAGGAAGAAGGTATTTATAGAGAGACCCCAGCGTTGGGCCAACGGTCATTTGAGATGGGCTGGATGACCAGGCCCAACCCTAATGACTGCTAGGGCTTACGTGGCGTAGTGAAGACCAGGACGTGGTCTTCGCCCTAGTCCAACTGCTCCTAGATCTCCGGAAAGTGGGTTTGACCTGCTCTTTCGGAGGTGGGCAGTTGGTTGATGACGTGTCCCCGCGGAGGGGTACACGTGGAGAACGTGCGCTGGGCACGTCGTTCTCCCCGCGGACGGGAGCTCAGGAGGTTCCCCGGAGCGCGTTGTTCTCTACGCGGAGGGGAGGAACCAAGGTCGCGCTTTGGTGTGTCGGGTTTGGTTCTGCTCGGCTGGTAAGATGGACGACGAGCTGCTGTTGGATGCGCTGCTCGTGTCCGACGACATTCTCTGCTCGTCTCGTGGGACGCACGTGCCCGGCGTGTCTGATTCGCCTGTTGGGCCGTACGTGGTATTGGGCCTGCCGAGGTCGGGCCCAGACCGGAACAGTATGTCTGGTGCTTTCCACCACGGACGAGATACGGTGATAGTAAGGTATGACACGCTCTACCTACCACAACGGTTACAGTATCAACCGTTGTGATATATACATTTATTAAAATAAGGTTTAATCACGATTAAACTAAATAACTGATGTTGAAAGTATCCATGGTTATTATAAAATATGTAGATTGCTTGTTTTTCAATAAACCTCACAAAAATATACAACCATTCAAATTGATGAAGAAGTATACAATATAAAAATTAAACTATTCTTGAAAACCAACTTACACAAATCATTGTTTTACAAATTGCATGCGTCGCATCATTCATTTCACGCTCGTTAACATATAAAATATGGTTCAATAATCTAATTATTTCATAACATCAATTCCTTCTATTCTAGACTGAAGGTGTATGATAACTAAGACGGAGCTTCCCTACAGGATCCTTAGTTAACATAAGAAGTAGACTAATCAAAGGGTTATTAACTAGGCCACGTGTGGCCAAAGGATCAGATGAGAGAGGGGTGAAACAACAGAACCTTCACATGGGATTCATTTCCCACTCACACCTCTCTCTCCTCCAACCGGACCCTCTCTCTGTACCTTTCCTCAACCACCCCCCAAAACACTTTTCTACTTTTCTCTCTCTCTCTCGTAAATAAAAGTTAACCACAATGATTTATTATGAACATGGATAAACAGTCATGGTGTTCATCCAGATTTTGCAATACCACCTCAAATCCAAAAAAAAAAAAAGAACTAACCCTACCTAATTCATCATTCTCATCCAGAATATAACATCAAAACAATCAAACAAACAACCATGAGCTCGTATCAGGCTCGTCCCCAAGTTAACCTAAGTTCAAAATAAAACATACAAAGTCCAAATTATAATAAATTAACCCTAACTAACGTGCAAAAGATATTAAAGTTATAACAAGGAGCATTGAAAGTGAAGAAAAAATGGGTTATCATTTGTTTTTTGTATAATCACGGTACTAGTAATATTTAGTCTTGATGGCTGTTGCTCATTTAATTGATTGGTTCGTAGGTAGTGGATGAATAATGGGTAATAAAAAAATGGCTTGTGGAGCAGGAGGAGATGGATAAAGGAGCAGTACATGCAAATTAATGCTCACATTTTAAAATAAGATTCGTATCAATGACAGCCCATGTAAATAAATAGTACAATCAATTTCTAACATATATTAAGAAAATGAGGAGTAATGGTTGGCATCATTTTAATATATAAGAAAATGAGGAGTAATGGTTGGCATCATTTTAATATATATATATATATATATATATATATATATATATATATATATATATATATATATATATATATATATATATATATATATATATATATATATATATATATATATATATATATATATATATATATATATATATTACAAAAAGCAAACTTAACTCATATCATTAATCAAATGAAGCAATCCAATGGAAAATAATAGACTTAGTTTAAAAATTGATGGCACTAACCAAATTTGCTATTTTAATTTTTAAAAACTACCATTCGCTCATAAAGATATTCGGGTAGTCTAAACTTTGGTTGTAATTCATTCCGTTAATAGAAATCAAATTTGACTGTTAGCAATCGATTTAAATAAATTAGATGATTTAATGAGATAATATCTTTGTGTAATTTGAGTAATGACCAATTGAGTCTAAACGCTAAATATTTAACTTTGCAATGTAGATTTTTTATTTACATGAATAAAATGACAAGATAATATATTTCAACGGAATTAAGTGCATATAGTAAAATAAATTAAATTTGTTGGGTTTAAGTGTGGGTGATTAAAGTATTATATCTTTTATGAATGGGTGAAATGTTTGATTTATAAAAAAGATAACTCATTTACCTAACACCTTAAGATTTTTTGTTGAGATGTGATGTCTCACTCTCTTGTAGTCATGGAGCATTATTCTCATTGATGCTCCCTATTCTTTGAAACTCCCGAACAGTGGTATCAGAGTCATGGTTCGACTTTGTGGGAAAACGGGAGTTGTATTTGGTGTTGGATCCTGTTATAGGATGTGGGAGATTCATACTTGTGGGGGATAATGTTGGGTGCAAGTTTGAGTGGTTAAAGTCTCACATCGCCTATGAAAGGATGGAATGTTGGATTTATAAGAGATATGACTCATTTATCTAACACCTTAAGGTTTTGGGTTGAGATTTAGTGTCTCCCTCTCTTATGATCCTGAAACATTAGTCTCATTGGTACTCACGACTCTCCTAATCTCCTCTCTTTGTTTGTTTTTTCTTCTAAGAACCGGTATCAGAGCTTTTGGTTCGATCTGGGGATACATGTTCTTAGTATGCTATGTGGTTGAAGTTTTGTCTAATCTTCCACATCAGAAAAGAAGGGTAGTATTGTGAAAGAGTTGTTGATCTGTAGTCACAAATTCTGCGGTGTAATTTGAGCTAGAGAAAATTAATGAAAGAATTTTTTTGACTTGTGGAAAGTTCAAGTCAAAGATGTGTTTGATAAAATCAAGATTACACAAGATGCAAGATTATGTTGGTGGTTAAAGAACTTCATGCCAACAAGGAAGTTGCACCATAAATTTTCAACTTAGTTTTTGACATGTGAAATTCTTGGAGTGGTTTAGCTTCAAGTGAATTTATTCGTCATGATAAAGTATATGATTGTCAGTGATGACAATGTGAAATGTTTGTAGTGGTTTATCTTCAAGTGAAATATATTATTCAAGAGAGAGTATGATAGTTTTTAAAACTATATTTGTCGGTGAAGATAATGTGAAATTTTTTGGAGTGGCGTAGCTTCAAATGACTATACTTTTAATGGTGGACTATAATTGTTGGTGAAGACAATGACACTTGATGTATCATTTTCAATCAAGATAGTGATTGTTGAGATTGGACAGGAAGAACTTTACCTTACAAGAAATTTTTTCTAATATTATCTACTCTTTTAAAATTATAAAATGTGCATTTATATATAGAAAATATTTTCAAAATTAAAACTCTTTATAATTCGTCATAAATTGATTTATTGTTATACACTCAAATAAATAAATAAAAATTTAATTTTATGTGTATATCAGAAATCTTATTATCTTGAGAGTTTTATTCTGAAAAATTAATAATTACTATCGGTTTGTATAATTGTAATCTCACCTATTGTGGATACAATTATATAAATATTTCTATTTTGAATAAAATATAAACATTCTTAATTTGTGTGATTGTAACTCACTTATCGTGAATATAATTAACAAATTTTGTTTAATAAATAATTAAATTTATTTTAATGGTTATAAATATTATATTAATAATAATTATACCCTATAAGTGTATTATTATCAATATTATTGTTGTTCAGTGTACTTGTAATTTATGATTATGAAAATTATGGTTCGAGTACCCTATTGGTATTAGAATTTTTGGTGACATAATATTTGTACATTGTATTTTTATTTTATTTAATATTGTTGAAACTATTATTTAATAAATGAATTTTTTAAAGACATGTAATATTTTATGAAATTCAATATTATTATTATTTATTAAAATAGATTTCAATTCTCTAAATATTATGTAAGCGATGAATATACCTTATCGGTGCGGCGTTGTTTGACATGATCATTGTGTAATAGAGAATATAATTAAATATTTATATAACTATTTTTTAAAACTCTTAATCTTAGTTCAAATATTATTCTCTATCAACGGGGAGAATTTAACATGTCAATTATATAAAATTGAGAAACAAATATTATTTATTTATTACTTAATAGAGACTTATGTTGAGAATATTATATTCTTATGTTAGTACAAAAGTTTATGATTATTTGTGTTATATCCTCAATAATAGTTAAATTTAACGTCTCATGTTTTTTCACTGCGTATAACATTTCTCAAATGTGTGTAGTTATATCTATAACATTTGAATTTTGAGTGAGTTATTAATATATTGTATAAAACCCGATATTCTATTTAAAATTATATGGATTTGATCTCACTCAAAAGATGATAAATATTTTATATGACCATCATATCTTTTCATGTAAAATCATCTAATAATGATATATTCTATTGACATGCAAAATAAAATTAGCATCTCGTTGTTCAATCAGAGTATTTAATATTAGTGGGCTCTGATAAATCCTTATCATATCGGATTAGTGGGAGTGGAGTGCATGTGTACACAATCATATAATATAAAAAAATTGGATTATTATTCTCATAGTGTCATATATTCTTGTGCGCACTGTAAATATGACATATTCTAAAAGGATTTCAAAATATGAAATAATTATAAGAAGTTTTATTCTGTTATATTGAGATATATATTATTCTCTTAATCTCGGAGGCTATCACATGAATATGTTAAGAGCATGCATGCACTACGTACTTTTCATGAAGACAAAACAAAACAACCTTCTTAAAACTTAATAATAAAGTTTTGCTAAAAATAAAATAAAATAAACTAAAATATCAATAAAAAATAAAAATAATAAAATAAAATAACATATAATTTATTTTAAAAACTAAAAATCTAAAATAGAGGTCTTTAATAAAAATAATTATTTAATTAAAAATTTGAAATAAAACCGGTTAAAAAACGAGAAATCGGACTGGTATCAAAGTGCTCGAAAAAATAAAATGAATACGCCAAAATGATCAGTACGAAATAAACGACTCGCAAAAATACAACGTTTGGTCAAATTTTGAAATAAATTTTCTCCAGTTAAAAGGCTCAAGCTGATCAAAAATACAACATAAAAGCATTCGAAAAATTAAAAACGAGCACGTCAGGTTAAACTACGCAAAATATATATTAATATGGCCGACATCTGCAAGCTCGATTTTAAAATTTCCCGTACACTGATATTACGCACATTTGACTACCGGTTCTACTGTAAATCCAACAAGTTCATTGTGACTGATAATTTGAATATTATGTGAGATGAAATGCTTGATAGGCTATGCAGAGGATGCAAAAACGAGGCGAGATCTTATGGTTAAAAAATAGGGTATGACAATGTGGAAATAAAGGCTAATGATTCTTGGATCATGAAAGACATTCTAAAGTAAAGAGGGGTTGTGGAGATGTGTAGGGACTGTGGAACCAAATGAATGCATTAGGGAAGTTCAGTGTGAAGAAAACATATATGCAACTGAATCCTGGTGAACCTCAAGTTGTGTGGAACTACTTGTGTCAAGGTAATAAGGTCATACCTGGGGCTCAAATGATTTTATGGCTTATATGTCATGGAAAGTTAGCTACCAAGTCTAGATTGTATAGATTCAAGATTATTGATAATGTGCGTTGTTTTTTTGTAACAAAGAGAAGACCTTGAACCATCTATTATTTGGCTATGCAGAATTGAGAAAAGTTTAGGAACATGTGATTGATTGGATCCAATTCCAGTATAGCCCGGTGGAATGGGATGAGGAAATCAAATGGCTTATTCTACAAGGTAAAGACAAAAGATGGAAAACAACCTTGTTTAAGATGGCTATAACAAAAGCTCTTTATGAACTGTGGAAATACAAGAATGTTGTGTGTTATGGTCAAAGTGTGAATAGTAGGAATATAGTCGAGGAAATTGTAGAGAAGATTACTAATAGAGGGTGGACTAGTCATAAGCTTAGACGACATATAGCTGATTTAATGTTACCTTAGTTTATCTTTGTTTTTTTGTTTGGGCTGGATCCTAGTGATTGTCTTGTATTTCTTATTTTTTTTAATAAATATATATCTGCTTTGATTAAAAAAAAACAAGACAATTTAAAAAAAAAAAGAAATTAAAAAATTTGATTTCTTTCGAAAGTTAATAATAGTTGATTTTTGGAAAATAAATAAAAATTTGTTTTCTCGTCAATAAAAAATTGATTTTTTTCAAAAATAAAATTGTTTTTCTGAAGAAAAAAAAAGCATTTTTTTGACAAATAAATAAATCTATTTTTTTTGAAAAATGAAAAAGTCAATTTTTTTTCAAAAATTCAAAATAGTCAATTTTTTCTAAAATAAAAAAAAGTTTCTGAGATAAAAAAGTCGATTTTTCTTAAAATTAAAAATGTTTATTTTTTCAAAGTTAAAAAATAGTCAATCTTTCTCGAAAATGAAAAAAGTCATATTTAAAAAAAAAACTAATTTAAAAAAAATGTTTTTTAAAAGAAATGTTTTTTTTTTTTGAAAATGTTGAGGCCTTGAGGTTTATTTATGTTTAAAACTGTAGATCCCTACATTTTTAAGACTTTAAAAATTAGATCCCGGCCCGTTAATTTGATAACTCTACTAATGTTATCGATATATGTAATCTGATTTTTTTTAATACACCTCCTCAAACTCACACTTTTTGACTTAGGTGTATAGATAGACTCCTTTAATTGATGCATTTAAATATAAATACACACAAAGGTTCTTATTGATGTAAAGTAAAACATTAAAACAATCAAACAAACACACACAATAACATGACTAGACTGAGGGAACTGAATTCCTTCTCATCTGTTATTCAAAGCAGCAACACAAGAAACCATATCAACCTCTTTAGATGGAGATACTATTAGGAATACCTCTGCAAGTCAATCCTTCTTCACTAGAAGGATAAAGCAAAGTGTAAGGCATCTTCACTGGCCCATATCGATTCCTCAACGACTCCTCATTGTTCCTTTGAGTGAGTTTTTGTTCTATTTCAGCCAACTTCCTTCCAAACCTCTTGAATGCCGCTTTCGGTTTTGAATCACAAGTCCAGACATCACCTTCAATTCTCTCTCCAAGGTATTGCTCATCAGAAGCATGCCTTGACAGTATCTCTATTATGGTCAAGTCAGTAAGGGTATCATTCTTTGCTGTTATTGTCTTCAAATACGCCCTCTCGTAGTTCTTAGCAAGCTCATCATACTCAGGGGTTCCCTTCTCAGGCATGAATCTCCTGCTCTTAGTTGGTCGGTTAAGGATGTATCCTCCATACGGATACTGTCCAAAATTAACAGCGGCATGGAGTGCTGAAGCTATCCATATGAGAATGGTGCAGGCTTCAATCAACTCTGCGCGAGTTTGCATCTTAAACCACCATGTTGCATTCTTCAAGTCACCATGACCCACCTCTACAACTTCTTTCCAGAATGCTTGGAGTTCATAATCTCGTGAAACAACTCCATCCGATTTGTAGTAGAAATTCACATATTTATCAACCCAAGTCTTAATAGCAGCCCATATCTCTAGTCCATCAGAAGCATAAGGATAGTCCTCTATCAAAAGGCGAAGTCCATATGGAGAAGATGGATCGTCCACTGCCACTCCTCTAGATAACATACAAGGAAGATAATTTAGTAGTGCTATCAAAATATATTATTGAGATCTTCATAACAGACGGATTAACCTAAGATATAATGTTTGATAAGGTTACCTTTTGATTAGATCATTAGGTAGTCCTTGGTCAGTGAAAACCCAATCTTTGTAAACAACAGCAGACATTTCCATAGCATAATTTCCCCACAAGAATGTTGATTCTATAATACCCTCTGCATTGACCAACACATTTCTAGCAAGCGCATTGATGTTCATTGTGTCACGATAATGTGGAAGTAAAAGTTTATGAATAGGATGAACCACACTAAGATGCCTATTTGTTGCTATGATGAATGGCTCAACAACAGCGTGAGTGTTCAACCTGTAACAGACATATTCATAAATATCTTATAGATAGATAAATTATATTTGTTTTATAAATATTATGAACGAAATTCATACCAATGACTAACAAGTTGGTGATAACACGAATCATTTACAATAACAAAAGACTTGGCAAGGAGCCAAACCGAAGCTTCAACACCTTCACTTGCAGGCAAGTAAACTTTACTAACAGGACCGAAACTATCACCATCAGGATGTGGTGTACTCAGCTCAATGGCCAGTGGCTTCAAAGTTCCATCATCTTGCAAGAAAAGGATGGTCCTTGTAGCATATGCCTTTGTATCAGTTGCATTTATTTTCCTCAAATATGGAAATAATGTATCATGGTGATCTAGTATGTACAGTCTGTTGGTTTGGATAGCCTGTTTCACAAGATAAAATTTATCTAGTGTTGTTGGTTTTTAATTATTGAATAAATATAATAGAACTTATTCTTTCAATGAAGGTTGAACTGTTTCATCAATTACCTCTTCTATAGTGACTCCACCCATGTTTGGCTCCAAGTGTTCTTTGGTTATTGTGCTGGTGTTATCACCATAGAGTTGGCTATCTAAAGTGCTCTTTGGTGGAAAATTCTACATCAAATGTACCAAATAATGAGGTTAGTTAACCATTATAAACATGACATGAAATATAGAAACATTTGTCTTTGATTAAGTTTACCTGAAGTTTTTTAATGATGTGTGGATTAACACCAGCAATCATCTCTCTTGCGAATTCCTCATCAGTCATCCATGCAGAATGATCCACTACTCATAGTAAAAATTTCAAGAGATACATCATTTTTCTTTATATGATTTAGTATATAATTAAATATATTTCTATTTATGATAAGAAATTATGACTAATACATGCCTTGAACCACTTTTGGTGGTGGAAATTTAAGTGCAGATTCTCCGTCAGATCGGAAGAGTTCCTTGAACAATGGTATTGGACTAATCTTGCTTAGTACATCAGTAGGAAGCTTAATTCCACCATCATAAAGCGAGCGCACGTCTTCAAACGTGTTAAACTCTGGGTTATTGAGTTGTAATGTAACTAGAGATCTCAATTGAGATATGATATTTTGCGATGCTGATTTGAGTATGTAAACAAGAAAGTCTGACGACTTCACATGACCAAAAGATTCATCTCTTGGAAGGTATACAATGTCGCTTCGACTCTCACTCTTAGAATCTGTTCACATGTATAACAACAAAATATGTTCTAGCAACTATATCAAAAAAAAAAAAATTCAAAAGAATTGAAAGAAAAATTACGAGTGTTTGAAGCCGAACCTTTTCTAGTTGGTTTTCTGCCGGTTCTTCCCCTTCGAGGGTAAGGCAAGGTGTTTGATCCTCCCAGAACTGGACGAGCCAAGGTAGCTTTCTTGTCAGGAGCTCCCAAATCATTGTAGACATCATAATCATATATTCTTTCCCATTCTTTCCGCTCTCCTGCTCCATTTCCTCTTAAAATATTTAACTCTTCTTGTCTGTAATACACTAATGGAGCCGGAGTTTTACTTGGAAGATATGTCTACGCAAATTTACGAGATTAGGGGCTGAGTCAAAGAAATTTAACAAGCTATGTAAGAGATAAAAGTTCTATATATCCTTACCTTGTTTGCAAAGAAGATGCGACCAGTTTTATACTTTGTATAATTGTAAATCCATGAGTTGCAAACAAAGTTGACGGTTCCATGGTTTGGAACATCTTCAAGTGTCAAACTCACAAGAAAGAATTCACCTTGCATAAAATTATCAATGTAAAAAGCTCCTGGAATTCCCATGTTACTGTCCCATTCAAAATAAACACTGAAAGCACATTGTTTGTCTCCCAAGGTTGGTATGGAGGTAACAAGACCTTCCAAGAATGCCTTTTTTGACACTTTTCCTTTTCCACTTGCTATAAAAATGTCAAAAACCATAGTCTTAGAAAGCGAATAAAGTATATAGTATATATAGTGAGGAAAATAATTTTTACCATCGGCATTGGTACGACTGATCAACTTGAGAGCGACTGAACGGCCCAAGAAGGAGGTGGCCGTATCAAGTATAGAGCCGGTAGTATCACCGATAGCACCGAGGGCACCGCCGATGATACCACCGGGGCTTTGAACTGCAGTGAGAGCATTAATGTCCAGCACATTCTTTTGCATCAACACCACAGTTCCCTTCAGTGTTTGGCCTCTTCCAAACAATAATGTCCAGCACATTCTTTTGCATCAACAGCACATGCTTGTCAAACAATTGTGTTACACTATCTTTGGCAAATCAAAGAAAAGTTTGTGTCTTGTAAACATGGGTGTGCTTGCTATTTATAGTGGTTGGATATGAACAAAAATAATATAAATTTTACAATGTTTACCTGGGCCAAATCTAACTAATTCTCACCTTTACTAACTAGTTAGATTCTTACGTGTATGCATTGCATGTTACTATTTGTGAAATGAGACGTTCCAACATCCATTGTTTTATTGGTGAAATGAGACTATCTAATGTGAAGATAATTAGATTCTTACTTGCTTATATAAGATAATAAGATTCTTACGTGTAAACATTAAAAGTTACTTGTTCTTAGTTCTTACCTCAAATGAGAAGCTCCAATGTTTTATTGGTGAATATTTAGTACTAATTCTTAACATCGTTATTAAAACTATGGATGAACTAAGAATATGGCTTGAATATACATTTCATGATATAAAGACAGTTTCATTTTTCAGTCCATGCTAATATCCAATAATAATATATTGGATATTTAGCTTTAATATATCTAATATGTAGCGATTTTCGTTTAGTCGCTGGCCATAAAGGTAAAGAAGTGTCTCTAAGGATTAGTGACGAGTTTCATTTCAACAAAGTTAAAACAACTCATGCATAAAAATATGAGGGTGCACACTAACATGTGTTTTTTTAGGAGATTTGAATCATTGGATCATTATATGAAAAACGTTCTCCAGCATTATAATGCTGTAATGTAGAATCAATGTGGCACAATTACGATGTAAATTTCATGTCACAAATATTTTTAATAATTAAATAAGATTTTAGATGGTAAGATGTTTTATAATTTATTTAAAAATTATTGCACCGTGTTAAACACGTTGCAACATATATTTTTAAATAAAAAAATATGTTAGATATTTCACATGGAGGGAGATTCAAATTTTAAAAAATAAAGTTGTCACGTGAAAATCACGTCACAACATACTTTTCAAAAAATTCAAATTCATATAAAAATCTTTTCTAAAAGATCATGGAGGTAAGGATAATGGCAACGCAACCATTGTTCAAGATGACTTTGACTCATCTGATGTTCATGTGGTTTCAAGTGGCGACTCAAGAAAATAGTGGATTATGGATTCAGGTTGCACTTGGCACATGACTCCAAACAGAGAATTGTTCGAGGAGCTATGTGATCAAGATGGTGGATCGGTGCTGCTGAAAAACAACAAGTCTTGCAAAATTGTAGTTATTGGATCTGTGAGATTCAAGCTCCATGATGAGTCAATAAGGTTATTGACTGAAGTCATGTATGTACCTGATTTGAAGAGAAATTTAATTTCTCTTGGTGAATTCGACAGGAAGGATATGTTTTTCAAGGAGAGAAAAGTATCCTAAGAATCATGAAGGGGTCGAAGGAAGTCTTGAGAGGCGTGAAGAAACAAGGCTTGTATACCTTTAAGACTGAGGTTGTAAGTGGTTTGACAAATGTTACATCCACGAAACCTATGTCGAAGACAAAATTATAGCACGTGAGATTGGGCCATGTCATTGAAAGAGGCCTGATCGAATTGGGGAAGCAGAACCTGATATGAGGTGACAAAATTGAAAAGTTGGAGTTTTGTGAATCTTGTGTATTTGGTAAATCCTGTAGGGCGAAGTTTAACAAAGGTAAGCAAAGAACACATGGATCCCTGGATTACATTCATGCTGATCTTTGGGGGGCCTGCAAGGAATTCTTCACACTCAGGTGCAAGGTATTTTCTATCCATCGTTGATGGCTATTCCAAAAAGCTATGGGTATTCGTCCATAAGACAAAGGATGAAACTTTTGAGGATTTCAAAAGTTGGAAGGTTCGACAATTACTGTGTTGATTCTAGGATTGCAAGGCATAAGACTGTAGCAGGTACTCCTCAACAAAATGGCTTAGCTGAGAGATTCAATCGAACAATCCTTGAAAGAGTTAAATGCATGTTGGTTAGCGCTGGATTGAAAAAGGTGTTTTGGGCGGAGGTTGTTTCGACAACAACCTATCTGATAAATAGATGTCCCTCGACTGCCTTGGAAATGAAAACATCTGAAGAAGTTTGGTCGAGACATTCACCTAGTCTCGACAGACTAAGAGTATTTGGTTGTGTGGCCTATGCTTATATTAGGCAAGACAAGATCGAACCTAGAGCTCTGAAATGCATGTTCATGGGATACCCTAAAGGAGTCAAAGCTTATAGACTATGGTTCCTAGAGCCAGGTCACAAGAGGTGTATCACCAGTCGAGATTTAGTTTTCAATGAAGCAGAGATGACTTTCAAGAAAACTGATGATGCTGACGAAGAGCTGGAACAAGGAGAGATTCTTGTTGAGGTGGAGCATGTTGATGCTGAATTGCGTATCCCAGATGAAGTCGAAGAAGACATATAAGATGTTGTCGAAGATGAGGAGACTGATAATGACTACCTACTAGCAAGAGATAGATTGAGGAGAGTCATCAAGCCACATCAGAAACTTAGGTGTGCAGATCTTATAACTTATGCCTTAATCTCTGTAAGTGAGGTTCTAGACAAAGAACCTAGAGACTATAAGGAAGTTATGAGGTGTCGAAAGAAGACTGAATGGCTGAAGGCTATGGATGATGAGATGAAATCTCTTCATGATAACAATACTTGGGAACTGATCAAGAAACTTGTTGAAGCTAGGTTAGTTAGCTATAAATGGATTTTCAAAGTTAAGGAATGGATTGAAGGAGTGGCGTCGAAGAGATACAAGGAAAGATTGGTCGCTAGGGGGTTCACTCAAAAAGAATGTGTCGACTTCAATGATGTGTTCTCTCCTATTGTGAACCACAGATCCATTCGAATATTGTTTGCCTCAGTGGCACAGTTCAATCTTGAACTGGAACAGATGGATCTGAAGACTGCATTCTTGTATGGTGATCTAGATGAAATAATCTTTATGAGGCAACCTGAAGGGTATGTAGAAAAAGGGAAGGAAGATTATGTGTACAAACTGAATAGATCTTTATATGAACTGAAACAATCTCCTCGATAGTGGAATAGGATATTGGACAAGTTCATGGAACGTATAAGTTTCATTATAATTCAGTTCGACCACTGTGTTTACTTCAGATTTTGACCTGGTAATTCATTTTTTATTTTGTTGCTTTATGTGAATGATATTCTAATAGCAATCAACAATTTAGAAGATGTAATGAGGGTGAAGGCTAAACTTAATAAGGAGTTCGACATGAAGGATCTGGGAGTTGTGTCCAGGATTCTTGGGATTGACATCCGAAGAGATAGAAAGCAGTCAAAACTATGCTTATCTCAAGAGGTATACCTACGGAAGATTCTCGCAAAGTTTGGTATGTCGAATTCAAAGCCTGTTATGACTCCGACAAACCCTCAATTCAAGCCGAGTATAGATCAGTGTCTCAGTACTGATGTTGAAATAGCTTATATGAATAGCATTCCATGTGCTAATATAGTGGGTTCTTTAATGTATGCTATGGTCTGTACTAGACATGACATATCATATGCAGTAAGTCTTGTAAGTAGGTACATGGCAAATCCTAGAAAGGCCCACTGACAAGCATTGTAGCGGATTCTAAGGTACATAAATGGGTCTTTGAATAGAGTCCTAATTTATGGGGGAGCCTTGGGTGAAGATAGTAAAGCAGAAATTGAAGGATATCTCGACTCTGATTATGCAGGTTGTATGGATTCCAGAAAATCTATTTCTGGATATGTGTTCACTATGTTTGGGACAACAATCAGTTAGAAAGCTACACTTCAGAAGGTCGTTGCCTTATCAACCACTGAAGCGGAATATATTGCCCTAACTGAAGCTGTGAAAGAAACATTATGGCTTGAAGGTTTTGCTAAGAAGCTGAAACTTCAAGGTCGAGTTATCACTGTTAAATGTGATAGTCAAAGTGCAATACACCTGTCAAAGAATTCAGCCTATCATGAACAAACCAAGCACATTAATGTGAGGCTGTATTTTGTCAGAGGGGTAATCGAGCATGGAGAAGTCCAATTGCTGAAGCTTTCGACAAATCATAATGTTGCTGATATGATCATCAAGAGGTTGCCCAGTTGTAAGTTTTTCCACTGTATGCAGTTGATAAAGCTGCATGAAGAAAGCTAGTTTCTTGATGTTATAGAGTTAGATCCAAGATGGAGATTTCTGAGATATTGGATCGAACTCTAGTATGGTCGAAGTCTGTTCGCGAGTAATGCATGTTGTATTTGAAGTTTGTTCTAACATGCATTAGTCAATATTGCTAGGTTTGTTAGCATGTTGAATTGGGCCTTGTTTGTAAGTCCAATTGTTTAAGTTAGCTTGTACCCTAAGTTAGCTTGTAATGGGTAATTGTTAAAAAGCTCATTAAGTTAGTGTGATATTTTTCTTATAAATAGCATATTAGTCTCCCATCTTGTATAAGGAAAAATAGGAAGATAAAACCCTAATTCAAGAGAGAGAGGTTAATTTGTTATTCTTGTATACTTGTAATCGTGTTTGATAGAGAAAGGAAAAAATAACAGTTTATAACTAACCCTTGTTGTTTCTTGTTGTTTTCCCTAGTTTTTATTTGTTAACCCTAACCCTTGTCTTTTTCTTGTTTACAAAGAAACCATTTATATTTTGTTTCAACGCATTCTGTTCACAACACAACAACTACTGCCTCGTGAATAACTATAATGCTAATTTCGCTTTGTGTCGTGATTTTCAGCCTTGTGGCATGAAAATCACGTTGCAAATGACTTTTTTTGTAGTGCATATGTATAATAATATGGGGTGGATGTTGGAGCGGTAAAGCAGCAAGCAAAAATACTAAGTACCCAGTTTTGTCGTCTCCACAGGGATCGGTACGATACGAACGCCGTTCAACGGCCTCTATATTTCTAAGCCCATTGTTCAAAAGTTTTGGTTTAAAAGGTTCAACGAACCATAAATAAAAACAGAAAATATAAATTAAAGACTGAAATATAAACGGAGCCTTGTTGGGATTGGATCTCATCAATTGATAACACATGCATTCTTCTGATCAAGTTAAACATAATGCAATCATTCGTCTAATATCCTCACGTATCACCTACGACGGAGGTCATCTCTAACGCAACATCAAGAGAACAATCGTGTTGTCTCATTGGTGATGTCTCACCTAACAAAAACACAACACAGAGCATTAGAGTTGATACTCACGTAAATGCTAAGCCTAAACCTATGTCTAGCATTTAGGACCTAACAAGTAATCACTCTAGATCCAGATCTGAAAAGTATATGTCTATCACGGTTCAAATCAAAGATAAACAGGTAAACAAAGACGACACCCATATAAGATAAACGATTGTTTTTCATAAAATACAATGATCAAAATACGTACACACGCTTAACCCTTTTTACATGTATTCACCTAATCTGCCAAATAATTGTGAACATCGTTCTTCATCACTATTATCACACACCCACACAATATCGTATTGATCCTACTCATGCTACCCATACTACTTAATCAACACAATACCAAAAAGGATACAATGAATATAACTTACAAAACCATGTCAAAAGTTTGTTCATTGATAGAAGAAAATTTGAGATCAAAGATGTGAAAAGGTTTTGTCAAGACCCACAAACAAGCAATCAAAGATAATCAATCAATAGAGAATCCGAACTAGTTCACAAACATAAATTAGATGAAATACACAAGGTATCATAAGATTACATCCAAACCCCAACAAGAGATCAAAGATCTTACCTCCTCCCTCTTAGGGTTTTGTGTTTCTCTCTCTAAAATAAACTTGAAATGAAGAGAGATAAGTTCTGATCTAGAAAATATTACCCCCTGACCTAAAAAGCAATAAAAATACTTATATAATACATCCAGGATCTGTCATGTTCGCCTAGCGAACAACAAATTAGGCACCTGAGGTACCTATGAACAGTTAAACTGCCCCTGAGATATTTCCAAATATTCGCTGGGCGAGAAATTCTTCGCCTAGCGAAGCCTTCGCTGTGAACTTCGCCTAGCGAGTTTATGGGCCTTTCGCCTCTGTCTCAAGTCTGGGAGTGTTCGCTGGCTACTCGCTACCTCTTCGCCTAACAAGTTGTTCGCTGCCCCCTTCGCCTAGCGAGCTTTGTGAAGTTTTCTGGCAAGCTTCGCTAGGAGCTTCGCACGGCGAGTTTTATGATGTTTTTCTGTTGTCTTGGTTTCCTTGCCCAATTTCTTGTGTCTTAATATTCACTTGTTTTGTGCCTAATTCCTGCACAATAACAAACAAATCGAAGCAACCAAGGCATATATCAACAATGAAGCAAATCATTTAAAACTAGAGTGATTCTAATCACTTTTACCTATAAAAAGAGTGAAAGATGTCAATATTTGATAGAGAAAATAAGCAAAGTTTGACATCTAACAGTGGAATACGAATTATGATTGGAATACTTTTTGGGCCACTACATGCTATAATTTATGGAGTTCGCAAAATAAATAGACTCATGATGAAAATTACTCAAGACCATCGAACATGATGAACTAAATTTATAGACAGATTCAAGATTATGACCTGGCGAAGCTCTCAACCATCGCTACTAACAGTCAACATATGGAATTGTCTATCATTAAGTGGTAGGCACCTAGCATGGGGAGAGTTAAGTTTATTACTGGTGGGGCCAGAGATAAGAGAGGGAATGCGGGATGTGGAGGCATTATTAGAGAAACGAGGGAGAGTGATTTAGGGGATTTATAAAGCATATTGGAGTTTGTGGTGCATATATAAAACAGTTGTAGAGCGTGTTTGAAGGTCTTCAGCTTGCGAATAGATTGGAGTTTTTCAAAATTGATATTTGTGTTGATTCTCAACAAGTGGTCCATGATATAATCGCTAGTCACACTAACAACAATATGGAAAGAAATCTCATTACGAAGATAAGATCTACCAGCACGACAAGGACATTCAAGTCATGCATGTTTACTGTGAAGTCAATCTATGTGTTGATGTACTTACAAACTAAGGAATCCATCATTCTAAAGGCATTTGCTTTTTTGATTCTTATCCCACATCCATTGAACCCTTGCTTAAGGGTGATTTATCAGGCATCCCTGTTTCTAGATTATTCCAATGTAGTTTCTTTTAGGCTTAAACATTAACATGTTATTGTAAACATTTCATGACATAATATATATCTCATCCCAAGAATTGACAATGTCGACAGAGACAATGTTTAACATGTGTTTCATGACATAATATCCACACTCATATCCCTTTTTTGTTTTCTCGTCTACAAATTTAAACATTTCATGAATATATAACCACACATACATGTAATTATATATATAAATGAATGTCCAAGTAATCCGCTTACCGAAGGTATACAAAGTACGAGTTTTTTCTATAGTTGTTCATAATATAGTATCACTCTACAACCCTGTATATTGAAAATGATTTTAAAATAATACACGCTAAACTAATTACTAAGTCAAAGAAAATATTACTGAAAGTATCATAAACATGAACTTGCCTAGAAATAATTTGTTGCATCTTAGGTTCAAATGGATAGTGTAAGGAACATAGTGTAGTTACCATATGAGTCCGAAGAGATATGATGATCAATTGAGAATGATTTCTGAATGAACACAAGCATATATAATTAGTATTTGGTAAAACATGAAAACTAAATATAATAGAGAACCCACATTTTTAAAATTACTCACTCATGGATAAATGGTTCTAAATAACAGTTTTCCCCCACTTATCTGTGATGATATGTATGTTTCAATCAATTTTGGAGTATTATTTGTAAATCAAATACTATATGGATCTAAGAATTCATAAGTATTCAATTTATTTAATTCTATACAAACACGGTGAATGTAACTAAATAGTTAAACAAAATTGAAAAAATAAGTAAGTAGTATTAAGGTAGATGAACTAATTGGTTCCCTGCAAACTCTTAAGATGTTCATCAATGAAAGGTAAGAGAAGAAGAACAAAGGTATAACCTTTATTTCCAACTCTAGAGAAGATCAAGGCGATAAAGAAAAGAGGCTATGGGATGTTATAGCTCTTCTTGGGAAAATTTTCAACCAATCCTTGAAGAATTTGAATAGAAAATGGAGGTCAAATGTTTAGGACAAGAGACCCAAAATCAGCCCCTAGGACAAAGGTAAGAGTGAAGACAAACCCAATTCGATCAAGGGTACCCAGTGCTTTGAATGTGAAGGTTTTGGATACATTAAAGCAAATTGTCCTACCTTTCTAAATAAATAGAAAAAAAAGGGCTATCCATCATATAGTCTGACCCTGATAATGAAAGTGAGGGAGAAAATGCCAACAATGTGATAGCTTACTTTGGAAAATACGAGGCAGTAAGTGAGATCAGTGATGAAGGCATGACGAATGAGGAGTTAGCTGCTAATTACATACTTTTTCTCACCAAGTGGGAGGAAGCTTGCATGAAAGTGAAAAAAACAAAATACAACTATAAACGGTCTCCTACAAGAGAAGGTGAAACAAGTTACTACCGTCACTGATCTAGAAGAAGAAGTAGCCCTATTAAACTCCAAGTTGAAAAACATGACAAAATCTATATGTATGCTGAACAATGGGTCTGATATGTTGGATAAAATATTGGAAGTTGGGAAAATGCAAAAACTTGAAGATAATAGGGTTTGACCCAGGTCCATGAGCAAGAAGCACATAAGTAATCCTAAGAAGTTTGTTCCTTCGGAGAAAAAAAAACGGAGTTTCAGATGTTGGACCACATACCGCAACATCCTGCACGACAAATGTATTCCTATAATGGAAAGAACATGAACTCTAACATAATATTTCATCATTGTGGAAAGAACATGGACTCTAACAGAACAATGTATTTCTATAGATCTAGAGGATTTTGACTGCATTATACCTCAATTGTTCTCGACTGAAGTACTACTCAAAGTCATAATAAAGAAGCTTGATGCAACAAACGATAAGATCGATTTCATAACCCGACACTTTATCAAATATCCATTACTACTACCTCATAATTTATTATTTAATGACAATTTAGACGTAAAATACTCTCACTTATGTGTCTTAATATATCTTAGTGTGTTTTCTTTATTATTTTTCATTATTTTGCAATTTCACGCTTTTTGTACTTTGAGTTTCAGCACATTTGAATTAATAAAAGTGTGATGTTTTTCCTTTCCTAAATGCTATTGTACCTATGTTTGCATATTTAAATTCTCACAATGCATCTTTACCCACCATTTTTATTTTTACAAAGGGGGAGAAATATACTTTCAAGGAGAGTAGAGTATACTCTCTACTTAATTCAGGGGGAGTTTAACCACTTCAAATGTATTTTGTTTATTTTTTTTACCACTTCATTGAGAGATGTGTTGTCATCATCAAAAAGGAGGGAAATGTGGAATCATGTTTTGCAGGTTAAGTAATCAAGGAAGCTCTCATGTTCTTAACGATGAACATGTTTTTGATGATGACAACTAAATACAAGCATAACAACTGGTCAAAGATGCAAGCAGACTAAGTAGGATTTAATGATCACTGCAAACATCCTCTAATGATAACACTCAACTGAAAAAAATCTCAAGCCTCGTCTTCGATAAGAACTCAAGAAAATGTCTAAAAGATTTTATTGTCTGACAAGTCTTGAAGCTTCAAAGTGTGAAAGAGATGAAGTGTGAAAGTTTGTCATGCCGCGTCTGAGTGAATAGTATGTTATAAAAGCATAAAGGCTTTTTCGTAAAGTTATACGGCTAAATTACACACACACAAACATGTTATTAAGCCTATTTTATCAAATAATTATTCCTAAAAATGTTTTGGAGTCGTGTCATTGAATTAGGAATTGTCTGAATGATTTTGGATAAAATTTGTATTGCTCAATCAATTGACACGTATACACAATCAGTTGGGTTAGTGTAAAAAATATTCTCACACATTTGGGACAATGTCTTAATGAATGGAAAGGGCTTTATATCCATTCCTTCCTTTTTGAACATCCTAAACGTTTATTTTGAGGCCTTCAAATATATTAGAGCAAGGTGCTAATCTGTTGGCACATTAATCTTGACCCAATAAATTTTCTTTTTTGTGTCAACCTCTAGCCTATAAATAGAGGTTCTTCCCTTTATATTTTAACATCTAGAATTGTAAGTATTCTATTTTATACCTCACTCTCTTTCTCTAAAATATTTTTCAACTTTCTCACACTTGAATTTAGTTGTAGTACTTCGAGGATATTTTTTTGTTTAGTGAGGTATATTTGTAATTCTAGAAAGGGCATTGTTGTGAATTTACGAAAGACTGTTTTCCCTTGGTTGAATAATTTAGCCATATGGATTGTTTGTTTGGATTAAAAGCTAAACTCATTAAAAGTTTTTGTTTGGGGATTTAGATTATAAGTCAACATATTCAATTCGTAAGCTCAGCCCAGTCAAAAGCATTCTTTGGTTTGAGATCAACCGATTTAAAATCTCAACTTAGTTTGTGGTTATCCTAGTAAAAACCTCGGTTCGATTTGTAAGCTCATCCTGGTCAAAAACTTTTTTGGGTTTGAGATAAGTCTAATTTAAAATCTCAGTGGTTCGTGGTCAACCTGATTCAAAAACTCACCTTAGTTTGAGATAAGCCTGTGAGAAATCTCGCTTTAGCTTGGGGACTAAACTTTTCAAGTTGTTGTTTGGAAAGAAGATCGACCAATTCAATATGCTATTTGGAAGAAAGACTAGCCGCTTTTTTCCAATATTCGCTGTTTAGTTGGAAGTTTGCTTGAAACTTCATTTTTTTCTTGTATAAAGGAGTTCCGGTGTTCAACTTACTAAAAGTTCTTAAGAATTATTGGACACTCTCAGATCAAATCTTGGAGAGAGGATTAAGTCACTTCTTTTTCCGGCCGAACCTCTAAAATTCCTAGTGTTACTTCTCTTACCCTTAACTCTTTATTTTCTGCTTATTTATCTTTCCGCTGCTAATTTATTAAAACATTTTTAAAAATATTTTTAAACTTGAAGAATAATTCACTCCTCTCTCCCTCTCTTGCGTGTAGGGTCACATGTCTTATATCAGAATATCGCAATCTCTAATGCCACTTACCAAGCAAGACCAAATTAACCAAATAGAAATCACGAACACTCAGACCACCTCCCTTCTTTAGTTTACAAACATCAACTCAACTCACTCAATAAATCCTATCTTCACCTTTCAACCCCTAAACAATCTTCTTTAAATTCTAACAATCTTCTTTTACACCTTAACAAACATTTTAAGAAAAAAAACATAATAGAATTGAAAACAGAGTAAAGGAGAAGGCCCATCCCTCTTAGTCTAACATACCTATGAAAACCCATTTACTATCAATTTAGTTTCTAAATTTAACCTCTTTATATTAATTTAATTTCAAATATTAGTATCTAAAAATTAATGAATAAAATCTAATATTTACACACTTAAAAAACTGAACATAAGTATCATCTCTTGCTTCTTTTTTCTCTACAACTCTATTTCTTCACTTCTTCTAAAACAGTGAAAAAGTCCACATTTCACTTCTTTCACCGGATTTCATTCTTTTTTTAAATTACCGTGTTTCTCTGCTAAATATTTTGTAACTATCCTTTAATGCAGCTTGCAGTTACTTCTGTTCATTTTGTTAATTACTTAAAGGGCCCTTAAAAGCAATTGTTTGGATAGATAATTAAAATTTAGAAGGGCTTATTTGTAAGCTACTATATATATTTTTGTTGATATATAGATAGTAGATATATTATATATAGCGCAAGATTCATGACATAAAATCATTAAAAGTGCATTAGATGATATCATACAAGTACAACAGAACAGACATAGTAGTTCTTATTTGATGTAAAGTACAACATTAAAACAGACAAAGAGACATACATAATAGCATGACTAGAATGAGAGAATTGAAGTCCTTCTCACATCTTTTATTCAAAGCAGCAACACAACATCCATGACCCTTTTAGATAGAGATACTATTGGGAATGCCTCTGCAAGTCAATCCTTCCTCACTAGAAGGATAAAGTAAAGTATATGGCATCTTCACTGGCCCATACCTGTTTCTCAATGACTCATCATTGTTCCTTTGAGTGAGTTTTTGCTCAATTTCAGCCAACTTCTTTCCAAACCTCTTGAAAGCCTCTTTTGGTTGTGAATCAGAAGTCCAATCATCACCTTCAATTCTCTCTCCAAGGTATTGTTCATCAGAAGCATGCCTTGACAAGACCTCTATAATGGTCAAGTCGGTAAGAGTATCATTCTTTGGTGTGATTGTCCTCAAATACGCCTTCTCGTAGTTCTTAGCAAGATCCTCATACTCAGAGGTTCCCTTCTCAGGCATGAATCTTCTGCTCTTAGTTGGTCGGTTAAGGATGTATCCTCCGTATGGATATTGTCCGAAATTAACAGCGGCATGAAGTGCTGAAGCTATCCATATGAGGATAGTGCAGGCTTCAATCAACTCTGCGCGAGTTTGCATCTTAAACCACCATGTAGCATTCTTCAAGTCACCATGGCCTACCTCTACAACTTCTTTCCAGAATGCTTGGAGTTCAGTATCTTGTGCAATAGCTCCATCTGATTTGTAGTAGAAATTCACATATTCTTCAACCCATGTCTTAATAGCAGTCCATATCTCTAGTCCATCAGAAGCATAAGGATAGTCCTCTATCAAAAGACGAATACCGTATGGAGCAGATGGATCCTTAACAGCCACTTCTCTATATAACATGCAAAGAAGTTAACATTAGCATACAAAATATATTTTTGAGATCTTCGTAACAAACGGGTTGACTTGATATATAATGTTTTGTAAGGTTACCTTTTGATTAAATCATTAGGTAGTCCTTGGTCAGTGAAAACCCAATCCTTGTAAACAGTAGCAGACATTTCCATAGCATAATTTCCCCACAAGAATGTTGATTCTATAATACCCTCTGCATTGACCAACACATTTCTAGCAAGTGCATTGATGTTCATTGTGTCACGGTAATGTGGAAGTAAAAGTTTATGAATAGGGTGAACCACACTAAGATGCCTATTTGTAGCTATGATGAATGGCTCAACAACAGCATGAGTGTTCAACCTGTCACACATGTAGATAATTATTCATGAAATTACTCATGTATAGATAAGTTATGTTTGATTGTATAAACATTATAAATGAAATTCATACCAATGGCTAACAAGTTGGTGATAGCACGAGTCATTAACAACAACGAAAGCCTTGGCAAGGAGCCAAATTGAAGCGTCAACACCTTCACTTGCAGGCAAGTAAACTTTACTAACAGGACCGAAACTATCAGCATCAGGATGTGGTGTACTCAGCTCAATAGCCAATGGCTTCAAAGTTCCATTATCTTGCAAGAAAAGGACTGTTCTTGTAGCATATGCTTTTGTGTCAGTTGCATTTATTTTCCTCAAATATGGAAATAATGGATCGTGGTGATCTAGTACGAACAGTCTGTTCGTTTCGTAAGCCTGTGCCACAAGATAAAATTTAGCTAGTGTTGTTGATTTTAAACTATTAAATAAAAAACTTATCCTTTCAATGAAGGTTGAATTGTTTCATCAATTACTTGTTCTACAGTGACTCCGCCCATGTTTGGCTCCAAGTGTTCTTTGGTTATTGTGCTGGTATTATCACCATAGAGTTGGCTATCTAGCTTGCTCTTTATTGGAAAACTCTACATTAACCAAGCAATGAGGTTAATAAACGATTATAAACATGGCAAAAAAATTAGACATATTAGTCTTTGATTTCCAAAAGTTTATTAACCAATATTAAAGTACTAAGTTTACCTGAACTTTTTTGATGATGTGTGGATTCACCCCAGCAATCATCTCCCTTGCAAATTCCTCATCAGTCATCCATGCGGAATGATCCACTAATCATATAAGAAAATTTCAAAAGCTCCATCATATTTCCTTATATGATTCAGTATATAACTAAGTATATGATTGGAGATTGTTACTAATATATACCTTGAATCACTTTTGGTGGTGGAAATTTAAGTGCTGATTCACCGTCAGATCGGAAAAGTTCCTTGAACAATGGTATTGGGCTAATCTTGCTTAGTATATCAGTAGGAAGCTTAATTCCACCATCATAAAGCGAGCGCACGTCTTCAAATGTGTTAAACTCTGGGTTATTGAGTTGTAATGTAACTACAGATCTCAGTTGAGGTATGATATTTTGAGATGCCGATTTGAGTATGTAAATAAGAAAGTCAGACGACTTCGTGTGACCAAATGATTCATCCCTTGGAAGATACACAGTGTCACTTCGACTCTCACTCTTAGGATCTATTCACATATATAACAAAATATGGTTTAGGACTTCACCAACAAAAGAATTGAAAGAAAAAATACAAATGCTTAGGGCTTAACCTTTTCTAGTTGGTTTTCGGCCGGTTCTTCCCCTTCGCGGGTAAGGCAAGGTGCTTGATCCCCCAAGAACTGGACGAGCCAAGGTAGCCTTTTGGTCAGGTGCTCCCAAATCATTGTAAACATCATAATCATATATTCTATCCCATTCTTTACGCTCTCCAGTTCCGTCTCCTCTTAAAGTCTTCAACTCTTCTTGTCTGTAGTATACTAATGGAGCCGGAGTGTCACTTGGAAGATATGTCTACATAAATTTACGAGATTAAAAGTTATGTATGAGCAAAAAAATTTTAAAATTTGTACATGAGAGAAATAAATTATATCTCATTCGTTACCTTGTTGGCGAAGAAAATGCGGTCGGTTTTGTATTTTTTAGAATTGTAAACCCATGAGTTGCAAGCAAATTTGATGCTTCCAACGTTGGGAACATCATCAAGTGTCAAACTTACAAGGAAGAATTCACCACCTTGCATAAAATTGTCAATATAAAAAGCTCCTGGAGTTCCCATGTTACTGTCCCATTCAAAATGAATTCTGAAAGCAGATTGTCTGTCTCCCAACGTTGGTATGGAGGTAAGAATACCTTCCAAGAATGCCTCTTTTGACACTTTTCCCTTTCCACTTGCTAAAAAAATATATTAACAAATTAAAACTAAAACCACTATTACATAAGTATGAAATAGAGTGAGTTAAAAAATTATTACCATCGGCACTGGTACCACTGATCAACCTAAGAGACACAGAGCGACCCAAGAAAGACGTGGCAGTATCAATTATAGAGCCAGCGATACCACCGATGGCACCAATGGTGCCACCGATGATACCGCCAGGGCTTTGAGCTGCAGTGAGCTCATTAATGTCCAAAACATTCTTTTGCATCAACACTACAGTTCCCTTCAGTTTTGAACCTTTACCAAACAGAAATGAAGTCATCTTGATTAATTGGATGCTTAAAACTATGACAAATGAAAGAAAAGCTTGTGTGTCTTGTAACTATGGGAGTGCTTACTATTTATAGTGGTTAAGATGTGAAGAAAAATAATATTTTTTGTTTCGATGATTTGTAACATGTGAAAATACATCTTTTGCGTATTATTTTATTTTGGGATGATTATCTCGTGGCAAATAAAATAATAATATATCCACTGCATGATTATAAGTATTTAATTTGGTGGTTATATGTGCCAGCTTTGGCTAATATTGGCCTGTATTTATCGTATTGTTAATAAATATGGGAACGTTCCAAGTGACATAAGGTTGTAAATCTATCCTTCAATATCTTAAAATATTATATCTTTAAATATTTATTATTATCTTCTTTTAATTATTTAAATTTATTTTTCCATATAATTAATAAAATATAATATTATAAAATCTTTTATAATTTTTTTATACAAAAGTGATTACTTAATACATATTATTATTTTTTAAATATAATATAATTTATTAATATATTAGTCTATTTAAAAATACACACACATTTAAAAATTATTGATATAAAATATCAACATCTTATTCATATTAATTAATTAATATATAAATATAAATATAAATAAATGATTGAAACCTACAAATAAATATTTTTTATGTAATACAATAATCTATGATGTTGAAAATTTAGAAACGACACGTGTTTTAGAAATAATGTATATACACAGAAAATTGAAGAAAAAATTATAAATATGATAGTATATAGAAGTTCAGGCTTTAATTTTTGTTTTGAAATTTTGAGTTGGATATTACTTTTTGAATTAATAAAAAAATTTCGTTGATTAAAAATAAACTTTAATGTGCTAACAAAAGTAACCGGCTATACCAACCAAACGGTCAAAAACTTAAGCTTAAATGTAAAAAATAAGACATAATAAAAAATCTCATACTTAGCACTTAACTTCTTTTACTAAGCTAAATTTAAGTTTTACAAAGTTTAATTCTGTCAAATCTAAATTATTCTCATCTATATTCATTCTTACTTAAATGTATTGCAAGTTACTATTTGTTTCTGAATGAGACGCTCCAATGCTTTAATGGTGAAATAAGATGCTCCAATGAGAAGCTAAATAGATTTTTCCTTTTTTTTTTATTTTAAAATTGTGGTTTTAAATCTGAGCTCCTAGAAATAATGTTATACAATTTTCAATAGAGCTATATTAATGAATCTGATTTTTATGTGGTTTTTTCAAAAAAAAAAAAAAAAATATTTTAAAAAAATTCAAGAAAAAATGTTATTGTTTGTGGCGCATGCGCTCTTTGATCTAAGGCACCATAGTCTGTGGCGCATGCTCATGTGTCATGCCACTATCTATGGCGCATGCATGCATTCTTTAAGAGCATTTGCCATAGTCGGTGGCTAGTGTGTTGTTTTGATTTTTTATATAATTATTTTAACAACAAAATAATTATAAATAAAATGTTTAATAAAAAATAAAATATAAATTATTCCATCAAATAGAATTACGCAATGATTAGAGAGAAATTTAATGACTCGTTCGATTGTAACGTTCGCCGGTCCACATCCCGATGCATTTGCTTGCCTTCGAGGTCTCCCACAATTTTCCGGAGGTGTTTAGGGTCTCCTATTATTCACCTGAGGCAAAGGTGGTTGATGCGAGGTTCATGTGATATTAGTGTCATCTAACAAATCTTTGATCATATCTCCCCAGTAGTTGGCGCTGCCGTAATTGAGTTCAGTGACCATGTTGCCGTAGTTGGGTCATGCTAGTTAGGTTACGTGTGGGTGGATTGGTAGGTTGAATTAGGACGTTGTATCGTTTAGTAAACGAAGCAATGGTTCTTGTGGTGTTTGAAAGGCATGTGTTAGTTTGGTGCTTTGGCGATGTGATGTTTGAGTGCTTTGGTGGTGTGATGTTTAGGTGTCCATTGGTTGGGTGTTATGGTAGGATGGGGTGAAATCGCATGCCTCATCGGGGCTATAGTAAGATATGGTGGCGGTATATGGTTGTTGGTGGTATTGGTTATGCCCTTGATTTTTATGTTTGGGTGTGTGGCTTGAATTGGTTGCGTGGTTAGGTGTATGTGAGTTCGTAATCATGTTTGATTGGTTGTTGGGTGTATCTGGTATGGTGATGTTGTTAGATTTGGGTGGGTTGACAATGTTGTTGAATCAATGAACTATGTCTTCAAAGGAATTTGAAACCTACCGATAACCGCTTTGGTGAGAGCAACCTATTTTAGGTTAAGGCCACTGTTTGAGATTATATGTTCAAAATGGAGTTCAGTGTTACAATCCGGGCAACTGTTCAGTGAAACTTCTATGAAGTTTATTAAGGAGGAAGCTGTCAAAGCTAACACACATGTGGTCACAATGTTTGATTGTCGTAAAGGTTGGTTCAGTGTAGATGAGGCAATGAACCATAATAAGGGGAGGCCAAAGGAATACTATCGGGTCGAACTAGATAGAGGTTGGTGTGATTGTGGAAAGTTCCAAGCCTTTCATATGATTTGCTCCCATGTCATAGCTAGCGACATGTTCACTTGCTCGACAGGACCCTTCCAACCTATTATCTGTTGTTTACAAAGTCATAAACTTATGCAATGTGTACAACCATAACTTTCTGGTGGTAACAAATGAGGATTATTATCCTGCATATCAAGGGGGTATAGTTTGGCATAACAAAAATATGCGAAGAAAGAAAAAGGATCGCCCTAACAACACGTGTAATCGAATCGAAATGGATACGACGAAAAAAATAGCAAGATTATGTAGTTCATGCCATTAGGCCAGACACAATTGTACAAATTGTCTCAATGTTGGAGCAAACTCTACAACATGATTAAAGAATCCACTTATAGTACTGCTTTTTATATATAATTCATTTTATGTGCCCATTTAATTTGATATTGAAAACAACGTTCTTTTTATAAAGATTTAGACATTTGGTTACAACAATTAAAACAACAACACGAGCAACAAATAAACCAACTAAGCAACATAATTATGTAATTACAACCATTCGAACAATTTCCTCTGAACTATGCATCATAATACGATAATCATTGTTAATTTTAAATGACTCTCATATACGATGTTATCCATTATTGTTGTACATTATTGTTGTACACTGTAACAAGCCTTTCAATTCTTCTAATATTTTCAATGTCTGTAATTCTCCATCTAACCAATGGATTAAGCTCCTGTGAAGACGCTCTAAATGTATATTGTAGTCGTAATTTGTTATGGTACAAATTATAGCTGTAATTTTATGTTTATGTTAATCATGATTAAAGTACTCTATTAATTTTTTAATGGTAAAAATAATATATTAATAGGGTTAAAAATCACCAAAATACTACATAGATAGTTTCAAAATATAAGAAGTGTCAGAAACGGTAGAAGAGGCCAAAGAAAACAATAAAAAAAAGTAACAGACAACAAGAAGACTCCAACCAACAGTACTGAATAATAGGCCTCCGTAGATAAAGGCTCATGCTACTAAAAATTCACTTCATTGGTAGCATGTTAAATCTCAAACTACCAGATTCACCATCAACAAAGCAGGTCTCATCAAAAGAGTCTCAAAAATCAAATGCCACAACCTATATCGAAACCAAGGCAAACATTCAACTTATTATAGGTACATGTAGAGAATAGAGTTCTAAAGTTATTCAGTAATGGTGCAAGAGTTCACTCCAAATCTAACTAGAAACCATTTCCTGGCCAAGAAAAATTTGCTTCTCCTCCATCCTCTTTCATTGATTTTGTGAATCCCTTAAAGATTACATCATTGTGGATTTTCTAATTGGACTAGAATACAGTGTGGCAAATCAAAAGATAACATAAACTTAATCTTGTCTTCTAAAGAAAAAAAATACTAAAAACAACACCATATGGTCATTAGGGATAAATATATGCCTCCTTCCTCAACCACTTAAAAAATCTATACCACACAGAAAATGCTAGCTCATAAGTAACAAAGAGACGAGAAATTATCTCAACTAAATGCCCACATGTAGAATTCCAAATATGCTTTAATTTGATCAATTATATTTGGAATTTTTCATCTCATTTGTTATATTTTGATTGGATTTAGTCTATGTTTTCATGCTATTCTTCAATTATGTGCAAATACCTTTGGTTGATTTGATTTGTGTGTTATTGTGCATGATTTAGGCATAATCTATCAAAGAAGTAAGACACAAGTAATTTGACAAGGAAGCCAAAGAAAATGTGAAATTTTAGCATGTTCGCAAGGCGAACAACCAGTGAGGTTCAATAGCGAATATTCGCTGGGCGAAGTGTCAGCAAAGCCCCAGCGAACCCTCTCAATTTAGAGGCAGAAAGAAAAGAGCACTAAGTTCGCTGGGCGAACTTGAAGCGGATGTTCACTAGGCAAGGTTGCAACGAAGGACTAGTGAAACACCCCAGTTTTTAGGCAGTAACTAAAGGACGTTAAGTTCGCTGTGCGAACTTGTAGAGAGGTAGTTCACAGAGTGAAGAATAGTTCGCTAGGCAAACTCAAATATTTCCTTAGTAACGGTTTAACTATTCAGTGGCACTTCAGGTGCCATAAAGTGAAGTCCGTTGGGCGAAGAATTAGTTCTCTAGGCGAACTTGACAGATTTTAGTTGTTCTATATAAGTACTTTTCACACTTTTTGGGATCATAACCCATATTTTCACATAGAGACTTATATTTTCAGCATTTCTTCACCAAAAAGGGGGATTTTGCAAATAGAAGCTGGATTCGTATTCGAGTTCTATTCTTCGACGTAAATGCTCATTCATTTTATATCTTTACTTGTAAAGCAATCTACCATGGTTATGGGTATCTAATTTCTTTTGTATCAAAGGTATAGATAGTCTACCTTAGCTTTATGTATTTCTTTTGATTGACCTTGTATGTGAACAAGTGATTATTAATATATGATGAATATTTTTGTTCTTAATGAGTCATTCTTATTTTGTAAAACTCTAGACATAGATTTTATGGAACTTGACCTAAAATATTCATCTACCGATTTATAGATTGGAGATATCAGTCTATGGTTGATATTCGCTTTGTATTAAGCTTAATGCTTACTATATTGGTTGTTATATGGAGAGATCATGTAGCGATGAATACGGTATTTCTCATGACGCCGCTCTAGAGATAGACGGTGTTGAGAGAATATGCGATGATATTAATCGGATCCGCCATCACATGCAAGATTGAAAGAATACGTATAAGTTAGGGTAGACGAAAAATACTTTTGATATATCTTGTTAATCAATAACTTTAGAATTTACCGGCTTTGTTACTAAAAATCGTGACAGTTTATGAACCAAAATTTGATTCCCTTTTTCTTAGAACTGAAAACTGTTGAAAGGAAAACATCAAGATATCGGACAATCCCTGTGGAGACGATAACAAAGTGATTTCTTGAAGCAGAGATATAAGCTCTTCTAAAACGAGTACCTTTATAAGAAAGAAATATCTTTGCGATCTAAGATTCCAAGTCAATACCCCATTATCCACCAAACCAGTATTCCTCACCAGTCCATTAAACTGAATAGAGATAGAGAATAGTTCAAGAAACTTAGTTTTTAAGTGGATAGACCCTAACTAAGGATCCTTCCAAAAGGAAGTTTAAGTACCCGACCCAACTTTCCTAATAACACCATTGACAAACCAGTATGAACTATCAACCTATTTAGACCTAAGAAGAGACACTCATTTCCACCAGGGAAAAATAGAGTGGAAACCCTCAAGTCCACCCCCCCCCCCCCCCCCCCCCCGCCCACCCACCCACCCTCACACACACACACACACACACACACACACACAAAGAGAGGAAACATCTAAAACTCCATATCTATATACAAGAATCTCCCTCTAAAGACATATATCTCTTATAAGTAGCATTCACCTCCATTTCTCTAAAAGGGAAAGATTAACAAACTATAGATTCATGAATCATAATCCCCTTGTTCTTTGGTTTACAGATATCTTTCCACTTAATCCAATCTATACTTTAAGCAGCTTTCACCCCCATAGGAACCTTCTTTGTAACATGACAAGCTTCTTTCAAACCAATATAAACATCTTCAAAAAATAATAAAAGAAGACGGGGATAACATTAAGCATTAAATTATGAAGAATAAATCTACCACTCAAACTAACATATTTATGCTCCCAATAATTGAGCCATTTTTAGTAAGTCAAATAAAGGATCCAAAGTAGTTTCAAGCCGAAGATAAGTCCCCAAAGCAAACCAAAATACTTAAAAGGAAGGGAATATATCTCACAGTAGAGAAAATATCTTGCATGGGATATAAATGAAAAATCCACACTAACACTTATAAGACTACTCTTGAAGAAGTTCACTCAAAGAACTAAGGCCATCTTGAAATCTCTAAGAATAACCTTAATACTCTATATATTCTCTAGAGTATGGACAACCACTAGATGAGTATCATTATCATAATGAATATGAGACATCACGAACCTATATGTGCTCAACCTGAATCCAAAGTACATGTCAATCTCTTCATCCTTTAAGACTATACCACTAAGCCCCTCAGCCACTAGAAGGAAAAGGAAGAAAGTTAAGTGGTCCACTTGCTTTAAAGTCGTTTAGATGTTGATCTCTTGAGTAGGATACCATTTACAACCACATCAAGATTATTAGTAAAAACACAATATCTCATTCAGGACCTCGATTTCTCATTAAACCCAAATCTAATAAGCATATAATCCAAGAAGTTAAAACTAACTGAGTCATACATTTTCTTAAAATTCACCTTAACATTGAGGCATGCTCTTTTAGAGATCTTGTTCAAGTCGACCACTTGATAACCATTATTCCATCAACCAACATTCTCCCTTTAAGAAAAGATTATTGTTTGAGGCATATGAGTTTATCCATCAATAACCCAAGGCTAATGTCCAACATTTTAGCCACCAGTTTATATAGGGATCCCATCAGAGAAATGAGCCTAAATTCTCCGAGCTCACAAAGTATGATGTAAAACTATGAGGTAGATAAGAAAAACGATGGAATTGATCAAATTTAATCCCTAGGTATACTCTAAATAAAATCCTGAATACTTTCAAGGAGAAATTAAAACTATCTAGGTCACGTTTTGTTACCATCAAACTGAGACATTGAACAATCAATCTCGAGGAGACTAAAGAATAAAGCTAGCAAAGGAAGGTTATTTTCATTTGAAAGAGAGCAGAAAACTACACCATTTATATGAGGCCTATCAATATTTGGTTCTTTAAAAATCTCAATGAAAAGATTCACTACCTCCCACCTTATATCATACACCTCTTCTATATATGCATCTCTAATATTTAGAGCTAAGATATCATTCCTTCTACTTATACTATAAACGGATGCCTGAAAGTAACCAAAATTAGTGTCACCCTCCTTGAGCCATTTAGACCTAGATCTACAAAACAATTTGAAATCTTTTTTCCTAATAAAGGACCACATATCCGCAATCGTTTTGGATCTAGAATCAATCTCTTCCGTAGATAAGGGTCTAAGATTAGGCAAAGAATGCACCATGTTCACCTCCTCCTTGAAACTATCTATTTGAGAGTCAAGATTTTGAAAAAAAAAACTTTTTTATTCCAAGATTTTAGGATCACTTTGAGGGCTTTTAACTTCTCCATCAGAACAAAAGCTTTCTACTTATGAATCTCAGTACCATTCTAAAAAAAATCACTAACTCATGAAGACTACAATGGATTAACCAATAACTATTGAATCTAAAAGATTTAGGACCCTACTTCTGACTGACATGCTTAAAAATAATAGAACAATGGTTTGAGACATCCCTCATGAGAGTCCATTGAAATACCTTATTGATGTAATAGTCTTGTAGTATTGAATAGAATTTACGACTATTTTTTTTATCTCCTCGTATGTTTTTTAAATGTGTCACTATAATTTACGACTAGTTTTATTATCTTCTCATATATATTTTTTAAAGTGTCACTATATTTTTAATATTTGAGTTTTTAGTGAGTTATTAAAATTTATATAAAATTTCACTTATATGATGAAAAATCTTAAATTATAAAGATTTATGATATTTGATTTAGTTTTGTATTATTGTATTTAATATTTAAAAATTAAAAGTAATAAAACTTGTTAAGTTGCATAATTTTACATAATTGTTTTTTTAAAACCATCTTCTGTTTATATGTTTTGAAGACTAAATAAGTACAAAAGTTTTAGATATTTTGATTTTTACTTTTGAAAAATGAGAAGAGAAAAAAATCAAAGAAAAATGATAGAATTTTTATCAATGACAAATATGTAATATTGTGCATTTTTAAAAGTGTAAAAAATTGTATCCAAATCATCTTTATTTATAAATGCAAATGTATTTATCAAACAAAATTTTCATCTATAAAACAATTTAAAAAAATAAGATTAATAAATATATATTTTGTTGTATTTCTTGCAAAATTTAATTATATTCATCTTGTAAATATATCATTTTTGTTTTTAATTCAATGCAAACATATTCAAATTGATTTTCGGTCTCTAATATTTTATTTTTAGTTCTTGCAAAATTTAATTATAATAAAATTGGGTGGGCAGTGTAGCTTAACTGGTATATGTTAGTTGACTTAAATAGATAAAAATTATTGGTCTGAGTTCAATTTCTTAAACCATCATTTATTTATATTAATGTATTGATGGAAACAAGTTGTTCAATTTCTGACACCATGATTTATCTTTAAATGACTTTTTTTGTTGCTCAATTTCTTATTTAACCCATAGAAACAAATTTCTCCCACTCATACGAAGAATGGAAAAGCGAAAAGTCACATCATACCACACACGCTTACTCTTCTTCTTCAATATTCAAACTCAAAATAATGGAAGTCCGTCATTAGTGTGAGATATTGGATCGAACTCTAGTATGGTCGAAGGGTAGCTTCTGGTTCGACAAGAATTAAGCATGAGGTCGAAGTATGCTTGCATGCTGCTGTCGGAGTAATGCGTGTTGTAGTCGAAATTTGTTCTAATATGCATTAGTTAATATTGCTAGGTTGTTAGCATATTAGATTGGGTCTTGCTTGTAAGCCCAAGTGTTTAATTTATCTTGTACCCTAAGTTAGCTTGTAATGGGTACTTGTTAAAAAACCCATTAGGTTAGTGTGCTATTTTTCTTATAAATAGGATGTTAGTTTCTCAATCTTGGCATAAGGAAAAATAGGAAGATAAAATTCTAATTTCAAGAGAGAGAGGTTATTTTATTATTCTTGTATACTTGTAATCTCGTTTCTAAAAGAAAGGAAAGAATAGCAGTTTATAACCAATCCTTGTTGTTTCTTGTTGTTTTACCTTGATTTCTTTGTTAACCCTAACCCTTGTGTGTTTCTTGATCATAAAGAAATTGTTTATACTTTGTTTCAAGGTATTTGATTCATAACAAATTGGTCCAGTGAGCGTGGAGAAGATGCCTTCAACAAAGTATGAGATTGAAAAGTTCACCGGAGTGAACGACTTCGGTGTGTGGCGCTTGAAGATTAAAGTCCTACTGATTCATCAGGGTTGTTTGGAAGCGTTGAAGGGAGAGGCAACCATGGACACTACATTAATAAAAAAAGAAAAGATGGGCATGATCGAGAAAGCCCACAACGCAATATTGTTGAGCCTTGGTGATAAGGTTCTTCGACAGATATCAAACGAGACTACAACATCGGGATTATGGGTGGAACTTGAAAGTTTGTACATGACCAAATCTCTGGTGAATCGACTCTACCTGAAGCAAACTTTGTATTCATTCAAGATGAGTGAAAACAAAGGGTTGGCTGAGCAGTTGGGTATGTTCAACAAGCTGATTCTTGATCTTGAAAATATTGATGTGAAGATTGATGATGAAGATCAATCACTGTTGTTGCTGTGTGCTTTTCCTATAACACATGCTCACTTCAAAGAAACTCTCTTGTATGGAAAGAGTTCCTGACCTTTGAAGAAGTTCAATCAGCCTTGTATTCTAAGGACTTGAACAAACGAAAGGAGCATAAACCTTCGACAGTGGGCAAAGGTTTGGCCGTTAAGGGGAAATTCTTGCGAAAGGATGGTAAGTTCGACAAGAAGAAAGGTAAAATTCAACAGAAATCTTATAGTGGCGAAACATCTGGTATTCAATGTTATCACTGTAAGAAGGAGGGTCACATAAGAAAGGTGTGCCCTGAACGCCTGAAAAATCATGGAGGTAATGACAAGCAGCCATTGTTCAAGATGACTTTGACTGATCTGATGTTCTTGTGGTTTCAAGTGGCGACTCGAGAAAAGAGTAGATTATGGATTTCGGTTGCACTTGGCACATGACTCCAAACAGAGAATTGTTCGAGGAGCTATGTGATCAAGATGGTGGATCTGTGCTACTTGGAAACAACAAATCTTGCAAAATTGCAGGTATTAGATATGTGAGATTCAAGCTCCATAATGAGTCAATAAGGTTATTGACTGAAGTCAGGTATGTACCTGACTTGAAGAGAAATTAGATTTCTCTTGGTGAATTCGACAAAAAGGGATACATTTTTCAAGGAGAGAAAAGTATCCTAAGAGTCATGAAGGGGTCGAAGGAAGTCTTGAGAGGCGTGAAGAAACAAGGCTTGTATACCCTTAAGGCTGAGGTTGTAAGTGGTTCGACAAATGTTGCATCCACGAAACCTATGTCGAAGACAGAATTATGGCACATGAGATTGGGCCATGTCAGCGAAAGAGGCCTGGTCGAATTAATGAAGCAGAACCTGCTAGGAGGTGACAAAGTCAAAAGTTGGAGTTTTGTGAATCTTGTGTATTTGGTAAATTCTGTAGGGTGAAGTTTAACAAAGGCAAGCAAAAAACACATGGATCTTTGGATTGCATTCATGTTGATCTTTGAGGGCCTGGAAGGAATCCTTCACACTCAGGTGCAAGGTATTTTTTATCCATCGTTGATGACTATTCCAGAAAGCTATGAGTATTCATTTAGAAGGCGAAGGATGAAAATTTTGAGAATTTCAAAAGTTGGAAGATTCTGGTCGAAACTCAAACTGGCAGAAAGGTTAAGAGGTTGAGTGTAACACCATTCTTTACCCCACAATTATTAAGGCAAAATAACACAGATATCAGAGTAAATTATTTAACTCAACAAAAATCACCTCAAAGGATGTACATTTCTCAATAGCTCAAAATAAGTCAATGCTCTGTGTACAATGGGTTTTCTCAAAATACATCAAATTGCACAAAGCAGCGGAACTCAAAAGGTATAAATCAAGGTTTTCCTCATACGGGAAGATAAGAAAAATAACTCAACAGTATATAGTTTAACTCAAAAGAACCCAACCCAATGTTACATATCAGAGCAAGACCCTCTAAGTTAACCAAAAGACTAACAACTTAAAGACTTCAAAACTCCTCAACGGCGTCCACGGCTAAACCTGATCATCTGCATGTTACCCACGTGGAGGTAACATTCAAACAAACAGGGTGAGTAAAACAATTCATAATAATCAATGTGTAAAAATCAACATATAAATGGCATCATAATGATATTCAACACATTTATATCCTTCAATATGCCTCAAAGGCCACAACGTCATAATTCATACAAAAGGACCCATAAATGTAAATGCAACAAGACTCAATGCATGTGGTACTAATCATTATAGCACGATAGACACTGGGTCATCAACCCTCAATAGATTCCCATCAATAGGATCGATTCTACTTGAGAACCAGAGCACATCAAAACACTTCACATCCACACAATGGGATTGCAGCCAAAGTAATCGAGGTCCTGAATCGAAGTCCGAATACACATGAATGCATGATGGACACGTCACAAATCATCCTCATAACAGCATCATAGGTGCATCATCATTAATCATATTCATCATCATCAAACGTCATAGCTCATCATCATAATCATCATCATACGTCATGTCATCATGGCTCATCATAATAATCATCATCATGCATTATGTCATCATATAATCATAATAATCATTATCATACATCATAAAAATCATCATATAATCATATACGAATCACATAGCGCTCACAGTCATACTCATATTAATTCATCATATTATCACATATTATCACATATTAATTCATAATTATACTCGCGGTAATTCTCATACTATCGCCTATTAATCACATAAACTTCACGGTCCTACTCATGTTAATTCATTATATTATCACATATTATCACAGTTACCCTCATGGTAATTCATCAAGAAAATTGCAACATCAAAACATCAAGACATCACTGAACCATAACATGATTCATTAATAGAACATATACACAATTGACTTCTCAAACATAATTAGATATAAAATTATTGGAAAACCAATTCCCTTATCTATACTATGTTATAGCCCTATTCATTAGCTTTCCAACGCTTCGAACGGGGGGCAAAACAGACTTATGGATCAAAAGTTACGTCCAAAACGATTTCGATCGAAGACATGAACAATTGTGACGGACAGCAAAACGTTGTTACGCTCCAGAACCTAAATCAACCCAAAAGTCCACACGATTCACTTTTCCAATGCCTCCAAAATATCTCTAAATCATACCTAAGGTCTTACGATGATAAAGGCACAAAACCTACGATTTACTAGGCTAATCCCGTAACATATTCACGCCCTAAATCATAATTTTTCCTTCAATTACACCCTAAGGCATCAAAGTTACTCACTATTAAATATTCCTATCTCTTCAGGGTTAGACATATAACAATTCAAGGTTTTTTCCATGAAGGCCTACCTTTCCCTTTTCCCCAACGGATTCCAGGTTAGATTCACACTAATAGGTTTAGGCCACAAAGGTCAAAGATCACTATTTCTCATATCTATACTCTAACAATCAGGAATACTTACCACTACACCACAACCATCAGGGTTCTCACTATAAAATTTCCTATTAGAGTCAAATCATAGTTTTTGGCCATGAAGGCCTAGTTTTCCTTTTCCCCAAATAAATCCCTACGGTTAAAATTCTCAATAATCGATTTAGGCTACGAAGGCCAAAAATCCCTTTTTCTCATTATTAGCCTCAAAACTCTTAAACCCTTAAATCAACCTTAAATATACTGAAATTCACACATGGAAAATTATGAAAGGCTATACTCCCCATACCTTAGTTGTCGATCAAAGCCTTCTCAATCTTTCAGGGAATCTCTCGAAGCTTCTGCCTCCAATCTTCTCCTCAGAGCTCTGGCCTCAATACTTTTCACGGTTAACAAAATGAATCCTAATTTCCTTCAGAATTCCTTTTTGTCAAACCTAGTCTTGGGCCACACAATTGGATTTTTCCCATAACACCCTTACTAACTCCTCTTAATTCCCAAATTACCCTTATTTCACTTATATTTATTTTAACTAATAATAATACTAATATTTCTATATTGTATACTATTAATTAAATAAATAATCCAAAAATGCATAATTCCCAATAATCCACAAAACCACCGAAAACCCCCAAAATACGAATATTCTCAATTAAATAAATTAATTAAATATTCCAATTAAATTTGGGGTGTTACATTGAGAACCGACAATGGTCTTGAATTCTACAACGAAGCATTCGATAATTACTGTGTTGAGTCTGGGATTGCAAGGCATAAGACTGTAGCAGGTACTCCTCAACAAAATGGCTTAGCTGAGAGATTCAATCGAACAATCCTTGAAAGGGTTAGATGCATGTTGGTTAGTGTTGGATTGAAGAAGGTGTTTTGGGCGAAAGCTGTTTCGACAGTAGCTTACCTGATAAATAGATGTCCCTCGAATGCCTTGGGAATGAAGACACCTGAATAAGTTTGGTCAGGACATCAACCTAGTGTCGACAGAATGAGAGTATTTGGCTGTGTGGCCTATACTCATATTAGGCAAGACAAGGTTGAACCTAAAGCTCTGAAATGCATGTTCATGGGATACCCTGAAGGAGTCAAAGCTTATAGGCTATGGTGCATAGAGCCAAGTCACATGAGGTGTATCACCAGTCGAGATGTAGTTTTCAATGAAGCAGAGATGCCTTTCAACAAAATTGATGATGCTGACGAAGAGTTGGAACAAGGAAAGATTCCTATTGAGGTGGAGCATGTTGATGCTGAATTGTGTATCCCAGATGAAGTCGAAGAAGACGCAGAAGATGTTGTCGAAAATAAGGAGACTGATAATGACTACCTGCTAGCAAGAGACAGGTCGAAGAGAGTCATCAAGCCACCTCAGAGACTTGGGTATGCAGATCTTATAGCTTATGCCTTAATCTCTGCAAGTGAGGTTCTAGACGAAGAACCTAGAGATTATAAGAAAGTTATGAAGAGTCGAAAGAAGACTGAATGGCTAAAGGCCATGGATGATGATATGAAATCTCTTCATGATAACAACATCTAGAAACTGATCAAGAAACCTGCTGGAGCCAGGTTAGTCAGCTGTAAATGAATTTTCAAAGTTAAGGAAGGAATCGAAGGAGTGGCGTCAAAAAGATACAAGGAAAGATTGGTTGTTAGGGGGTCACTCAAAAAGAAGGTGTTGACTTCAATGATATGTTCTCTCCTATTGTGAAGCATATATCCATTTGAATGTTGCTTACCACAATGGCACAGTTCGACCTTGAACTGGAATAGATGGATGTGAAGACTGCGTTCTTGTATGGTGATTTAGATGAAACAATCCTGACGAGTAGGGCTGGCAATGAACCAAACCAACTCGAAGATAGTTCGGAATTCGACTCGACAATTAAATCGTTGAACTAGGTTCATGAACCAAATGAGTTGAGTATGAGCGAAAAATTAAGTTCGTTAACTAAATGAGCTGAACTTGAACTATACATAGTTCGACTCGTTAGGTTCATGAGTCAACTCGATTACATATGAAAAGAATTATACTGTCTTTAAGATTAGGTTTAAATATTTATTTTAAATCTTAGACAAATTTAATCTTAAATTTAGTAGTTTTTGAATTAGACTCTCAAATGTATCTCTTTAAAGTTGTGTAGGTTTTGAATTAGTAGATTTCGAAGATAAAGTTAAATTTCAATATGATAACTTTTATTTTATTTTAATATTTTATTTAAAAAATATATATTTATTTAAAATGTCAAATATACTAAAAAATATATATATTTAAAAAAATAGTTTTTAAGTTCGTGAACCACGTGAGATGAACCTAACGAGTCGAACCGAACTGTTCGTGAACTTATAACGAGTCGAGTTTGAGGTTAAAAAAAAGTTAATGTCGAACTCGAACTCGAACTCGAATTCGAACAATTCTTAATGAGTCGAGCCGAGCTGAGGTGAGTTCGACTCGACTCGACTCATTTCCAGCTCTACTGACGAGGCAACCTGAAGGGTATGTCGAAAAAGGGAAGGAAGATTATGTGTGAAAACTGAGTAGATCTTTATATGGACTAAAACAATCTCCTCGAAAGTGGAATAGGAGATTCAACAAGTTCATAAGTTTCATCAGAAGTCAGTTCGACTACTCTGTTTACTTCATATTTCAACCGGGTAATCCATTTTTTATTTTGTTGCTCTATGTGGATGGTATTCTAATAGCAAGCAAGAATGTCGAAGAGGTAATGAGGGTGAAGGCTAAACTCAATAAGGAGTTCAACATGAAGGATCTATAAGTTGCGTCCAAGATTTTTGGGATTGACATCCGAAGAGATAAAAAGTAGTAGAAATTATACTTATCTCAAGAGCCATACCTACAGAAGGTTCTCGAAAAGTTTGGTATGTCGAATTCAACGCCTGTTATGACTCCGACAAACCCTTAATTCAAGCTGAGTATAGATCAGTGTCCCAACACTGATGTTGAAAGAACTTATATGAATAGCATTCCATATGCTAACATAGTAGGTTCTTTGATGTACGATATGGTATAGGCCTGACATAGCATATGCAGTAAGTCTTGTAAGCAGGTACATGGCGAATCCTGGAAAGGCTCACTGGCAAGCATTAAAGTGTATTCTAAGGTACATAAGCGGGTCTCTAAATAGAGTCCTAATTTATGGTGGAGCCTTGGATGAAGATAGTAAAGCAACAATCAAAGTTTATTCACATGTTGCTGATATGATCACCAAGACATTGCCTAGTTGCAAGTTTTACCACTGTATGCAGTTGATAAAGCTGCATGAAGAAAGCTAGTTTCTTGATGTCATAGAGTTAGATCCAGGGTGGAGATTTATGAGATATTGGATCGAACTCTAGTATGGTCGAAGGGTAGCTTCTGGTTCGACAGGAATTAAGCATGAGGTCAAAGTATGTTTGCATGTTGCTGTCGGAGTAATGCGTGTTGTAGTTGAAGTTTTTTCTAATATGCATTAGTCAATATTGCTAGGTTGTTAGCATATTGGATTGGGCCTTACTTGTAAACCCGAGTGTTTAAGTTAGCTTGTACCCTAAGTTAGCTTGTAATGGGTAATTGTTAAAAAGCCTATTAGGTTAGTGTGTTATTTTTCTTATAAATAGGATGCTAGTTTCTCAATCTTGACATAAGGAAAAATAGGAAGATAAAATCTTAATTTCGAGAGAGAGTGTTTAGGAAAAGTAGGAAGATAAAATCATAAAATCTTATAAATAGCCCGAGTGTTTAGTAGTATTATATTACTATACATGTGATACACATAATTTTAATATTATTTTAATTTTAAATAAACTCTTATGACTTTAAGATTCGAGTTTAAGTGTCATTATACTTTCGAAAAACGAGTTGAGGTAAAAAAAAGTATTTTGTGATTTATGTGAGGTTTAGCGAAACTCTTTGCAATACGTTTTGATTAGTTGAATGTTAGATTTTTGCTAGATTATTGTTAGTTATGACATGGTAAATTGAGGTCTCGTTATTTGGTAGAATAAAGTTCTATATTGATTAGAGATAGAGTCTTGAAATAATTTATATAGAGTGACGCTACTTATCTTATAAGTTGGTTTTGTAAAAATGATGTATGTCAAACTCTAATATGCTATCAGAGCTTATCGATTGGACCATAGGTCGTCCCCCGTTTATATCCACACACCGAACCCAAAATAGTGCTGAGCGTGAGGAAGTGTATTGGAAAGATTTCAAATCACAAATCTCACATTGGTTAGACAGGGCTTAAAAATAGTTTATAAGTGACACATCTCACCTTACAAGCCGGTTTTATAAGGATGAGTTCGGCTAAACTCTAATATGGTATCGAAGTCTATCGATCGAACCATGGGTTGTCCACCGTTTAAATCCATGCACTGAGTCCAAAAGAGTGTTGTGCGTGAATGGTGTATTTGAAAAATCTCATGTCCCGCATGGTTGGAAATAAAGCATTGAAAAAGTTTTTATAGAGTAACACATTTCACCTTACAAATCAGTTTTAAAGCTGGTTTTGTATGGATGAGTTAAGTCAAACTCTAATATGATATCAAAGCTTATCAATATGACCATGGGTCGCCCACTATTTAAAATTCATGCACCAAACTCAAAAAGAGTGTTAGGTGTGAGAGGCGTATTGAGAAGATCCCAAGTTTCATATTGTTTAGACATAGAGCTTGAAAATAGTTTATATAGAGTGGACATCCTTCACTTTACAAGACGGTTTTGTAAGAATGAGTTAGGTTAAATTTAATATATTAAAATTTGATCTAACTCATTCTTACAAAACCGGATTGTAAGGTGAGTGATGTCACTCTATATAAACTCTTTCAAAGCTCTATCTTTAATCAACGTGAGACTTTAGATTTTCTCAATACACCTCTCACACTCATCACTCCTTTGGACTTGGTGCGTGGATATTAATGATGGACGACCCATGATTCGATCAATAGGCTCTGATATAATATTAGAGTTTGACCTAACTCATCATTATAAAACAGGCTTGTATGATGGGTGGTGTCCACTCTATATAAACAGGCACGAATCTACTTGGTGTGCATTAGGGGCAAATGACCCCACTTAATTTATTTAAAAAAATTAATAATGATTTATTTTAGAATATTGACCCCACATAAAATATATCATTGTCCCCATACCACTCATTTGATTTAAATTCTATGGAACATAAATTTGACTAGTAATTTTGTTTTATTATATTTTTAAAAAGTAAATAGAAATTAAATAGACATAAGAAAGTTGTATAGATTCTTCTAATTATAAATCAATCTGTAAAGTACAACAACAAATTGTTTTCATTTGTACTTTTTTTTTTGTTTTCTTCTTTCTTCTGTACACTATTTTTTTTCCTTCATAAATCTCCTACTTTTAATTTTTTTTTAATCTTTATATCATAGTAGAGTTAAAAGACAATATTCAAGTGATTTCATATTTTTGCCTCAATTTTTATCATGTTTTTAATTTTAACCTTATGCTTGTAGTTGTATTAGAATGAAGTAACTAATTAGTGTAAATTTTTTGTGTTAGAAATGAAAAAATATTTTAAAAGAAAATTAACATTAGAGTCTCAACAAGTTAATGAAGTAGAAAATGTATCTACACAACAAGTAGAGCATCTTTGAAAAAAAGATTTTTAGATGTCGATTTAAATAATCTTCCCGTTGATCTTGGAGAGAAAAATCAAATGTCATTTTATCATCCAAATGATCGAGATAAAATTCGAAGAGCTTATTTACAAAAAGAGCATTGTCAACCAAAGGATCATAATTTTCCACAACGAAAATTTGGTACGTCTTTACGTAAGTTCAATCCAGACTAGTTTCTTGAATTTAGTAGTTAGTCGGAATATAGTGTACCAAAAGACGGTGTTTTTTGTTTATGTTTTTACTTTATGAGACATGAGATAGGAGAACACAAAGGTTTGGGATACATTTGTGACTGAGAAATTTTCAAATTGGAAAAACAAAGACAGACTCGACGTCCATGTTGGAGGTCCTAATAGTTCTCACAACCAAGCTTGGAGAAAATGTAATGTACTATTGAATCAAAAACAACATATTGAAGTTGCTATCAACAAACTATCTGACTTGATCAAGAGGGAATATCAGATTTATTTAACTGCAACAGTTGATTGTATTCGACTTTTATTAAAATTGAGATTGGAATTTCGTGGTGATGATGAATCAGTGGACTCAAAGAGTAAAGGTAATTTTCTCGAGATTCTACAATTTCTTTGTAATCATAATGAAGAGATTGATAAAGTATTAAAAAAATTTGTGGAAATCTCAAATTAGTGTCACTTAGCATTCAAAAAGATATTGTGAAAGCTGTTGCTTCTGAGACCACAAGAGTTATTATTGATGATCTTGAAAATGATTTGTTCTCTATTTTAATTGATGAATCTCGAGATGTTTCAGTTAAAGAGCAAATGGTTGTTGTCTTACGTAATGTAGACAAGAAAGGATGTATCATTGAGAGGTTTCATGGTATTGTCCATGTTGAAAATACAAGTGTTATGTCTTTATTGACAAAGTACAATTTAGACTTGTCAAGAGTTCGTGGACAAGGATATGACGGGGCAAGTAATATTAAAGGAAAGTTTAATGGTCTCAAAAGTTTGATATTGAAAGAAAATAAGTGCGCATTCTATGTTCATTGTTTTTATCATCATTTCCAATTATCACTTGTAGCGGTTGCTAAAAAGCATGGTGAAAAATTGCTTGACTTTTTCTTGTAGTTAACAATTTATCTAATGTTGTTGGAGCTTCATGCAAGCACATAATATTCTTAGAGAAAGTCAAATTCTTAAGGGTATTAATGATCTAGTGAGCAATTTTCTAATCTACAGGGTATTAATGATCTTTCAAGAATGATGGTGGAGACTAAAAAACACATTGTTTATCCAATGGTGTACTTACTTTTAAAGTTGGAATTACTTTTGCCTGTGGCTACAACAACTGTTGAAAGAAGTTTCTCAGATATGAATTTTATGAAGAACCAACTGCGCAATCGTATGGAGATTGAATTTTTGAATGATTGTTTGATAACATACCTAGAGAGTGATATATTTGATAGTGTTGAAAATGAAAAAAAAAAACTTAGAATACTTTCAAAATATGAAGACACGTAGAGAAAAATTATAATATTTGAATATTATGTTATCTTCATTTTTTTTATATATATATATTTGTATTTTATTTTGTAATATTTAACTTTTTAGATATATATTATCATCATCATTTTATATATAAGTATTTATATACTTTTTTTTAAAGAATATTTATATTATTTGATTTTGATTTTTGTATAAAAAAAATTTACCTTGACCCTACTTATTAAATTTTTTGGATCCATCCTTGTATAAAACTCTTTCAAACTATATGTCGAACCAATATGAAATTTTAGATCTTTCCAATACATTTAAATATGACGTCTCTTTGAAGTAGTGCTTTTACTTTAATACATTTAGTGAATTTTACAGTTTTTTAATTCATGTTTTTTAAAATTTTGGAAAATTTATGACATTTTACTGAATTCTTAGAGAATTACATGAGTTTTTATCAAATTTTTAAAAAATCTATTAATTTTTATCAGATTTTTGAAAAACACGAATAAAAACACATATTTTTTTACAACTATGTAAAATCATATATTTGTTTAAAAAACTATGATTTTATATCATATTTTTTAAAATAGCCGATATAAAATCATACTTTTTATATCATATTTTTTCAAAATATCCGATAAAAAATCATACTTTTATTGAAAAAATATATAACTTTTTACCAATTTTTTCAAATATTCCAAAAAAATAAAAAAGCAAATATGAACTACTGAATATTTCAAAATTTTAAAAGAATTACAATTCTTTTTTATTTAAATCGATAAAAATACTTATTAAACTTTATAAATATATTATCAGATTTTTCAACTCATTAAATTTTTAACTTGTCCTGTCAAAAATTTGTGCAATATTTTTTAATAAAAGTTTGACAAAAACAATTTATATATTATGATAAATTATGAGACACCAGTCGTAAGTGTAAAATGCCAGATAAAAATCTCTCAAAGTTGACTATCATTGGTGTCTTTTATACTTCAGGCTTTTATTCTTGAAGCGTTGTTTATATTATCTTCTCCGTCTTAAAATTATAATTAATTATTTTATATAAATTAAAAAATATTTAATAAAAAACAAAAAATAATATTTTTATCAAATTAGTTTTATTTATTATTAATATATTTAAATTATCATAAACACAAAGTAAAAAAATAATATATATACAAGATTGATTGTCATTGTTAATTTGTAAAAAAAACAATATTTAAATAAAAAATATATTATCGGGATGATCTTTCTAATAATTTTCTGATATTTTTAGAGGATGAATTGGGAAATTTCCACAATTTACATAGGTTTACATTTCAATCCAAGTCAAGTTTAAATCATATTAATTTTTGAAAATATAAAAATAATAATATCTCGTATAAGTTTATTCAACAGAGAAAAAAGTTTACATATGATAAATAAAATCTAAGTTAAATTTAAATATTATAAATTTTAATTCGGACAAATTTAACTTATTTATCAAAAATATAAAATAATTTTACATTATAAACTAATAAAAATTATTTAACCTATTAAATCAAATTAAATTTTTTTAATTATTTATATAATATAAAATAGTGATATATTTTTATTAAATAATAGTGCAAAAATTTTTGCACTTTTTATTTATCTTCCTTCAACTTATTTTTTATCGTATTTTCCTTAAATTCATTTGTTTATTAGGCTCTTACCTGTATGCATCGAAAGTTACGATGAGGATAAGATTAATGACTGTTTAAGAATCTTATAATCATATTTAGAGCACAAGATTGATGACTGTTTAGGATTTATATATAACATAATCATATTTAGAGAGCACAAGTTTTTTTCCCAATAAAATAGGAGTATTAATATTTTAATTGAGGATATAACAAAATTTAATAGCAATTTGAACAAAGATAATTATAGTATAGCATATATGTAAATCATAGAGCCTATGTATTATATAATATACAACAATGTTACTTTAACACTCATTTTTACATTAAATACATATACCGTATATATTTTATTATATTTATACAATAAACAATATTTTTTTAATACAAAATATTTATTTATAAACAATACGTTTGCACATGAATATTATCGTAAACAATCATTTTATATAATGAAACAAAGTTGATTAATGAAATGTAAAAATTTGATTAATAAAATAATGAAGTTGATTTATAAACGGCAGAGATATTAAAAATAATTTTTAATAATAAATTAAAGTTGATAAATAAAAAGTAAAAAGTTAGTTAATTAAGTTATGAAGTTGGTTAATAAACATTCAGATATTAAAAATAATTTTTAACAGTAAATATATTTGGTTAATAAACTATAACGGTTAATGAAGGTATGAAGTTAGTTAATCACACAATTTTATATCAATATTATTTAATTTAAAAATTAAAAAAATTAAAAAATAATTTATTTTTATATTTTAAAATTATATATATATATATATATATATATATATATATATATATATATATATATATATATATATATATATATATATATATATATATATATATATATATATATATATATATAATTATAATATTTCACTGTTCACCGTATTAGTGAATAGTAAAATATGGTGTAGGTGTAAAATATCGGTGTAAGAGTATCATTTTTCTATCATATATTATGTTGTTATCATTATTGCTTCAAGATAATGTAATTTCTATTTTGACATGGTAATATGTAATTATTTATACAGAAGTGTACTTGCAAAAACATAATAGAGAAGATTGTGTCGACGATGGGCGAAATTTTTTGCTTTATAATTGAATATTACAATTTTTGAGATCAAATTGTTAGTGAAGAACGGGTCAAATCCAACTGTTTGGTTATAGCATCAGAATAAAAAGACTCGTTCTTCCTCAAAAATCAGTTCATATGTATTAGTAAAATTTCAACTTTAATAACACATGTTTTGCAACCCATGTCTTAGGCAAGGTGGAATAGATTGGGCGACTCATGACCCATCATATAGTGTTTGCCTTATTCATCATATGTCTCTTTTAAGACGCTTTTGGTTTGATTGAGTTATGGGATGTACTCATCCAGGGCTCAATCAGAATTATTCTAGTCCACAATATCTCAAATATGAAATTTAGGAAGGGCAGAGTGATTTAAACCAAACATAAGATAACTTCTTTATGGGAGAGACTTGAAAGGAAAATCTCTTATATGAGACATGAAAATGCGAGACCCTCAGGCAAGACTTGAAAAGGCGATTCCCTCAAACGAGACTTGAATAAACGAATCTCTCAAGCAATACTTTGCTGTTAACTCATACTGATTTGAAACAACCTCCAAAGTTTGGACCAAAAAGGATGCCCAAGCCTTTGTATAGGTTGCATATCTCTAGCCTCAACTTGATATAACTTTCATTTTCCATCATCCACTCAGCCCAAGGATTACAAAATTCAGACAACATAAAATGACTCATCTCATCAAACACATGAAACCCTTTCATAGTTAGAATATTGAAACTAAGGGGTGCTCTGAGATGAAGAAGAGAATTTATAGCAGGAGGAGAGAAGTCAATGATTTTACCTCGCACATAAAAAGAATATGAGTTAGATGGTCGATTGGCCGCACTGGCATAAAACTCGAACCCAATTGATTGATTTGTCTCTTTGACCAGACTATTCAAGCGAGTCTACCCTCTCGTCTCTAGCATGTTGCTTAACTCTTCGTAACCAGTGAGATTCTCCATATCAAAAGCACGCTCTATAACCACCGTATACTCTTTAATTTGAAAAAAAAATTCTACACTTGCTTCGGTTGTAAATAGATATATGGGATATGTTGATGCTGTTTGAGAGGGTTGTGGAGTAAATGAGGTTGAGGCATTAGAGATACAACTTCTCTTTAGTGTCATGGTTTTTGCAGAGAGGTGAAAACTATAAGAAAATGCAAAATAATTGAGAAGGATTAGTGAGAAGAAGAGAGGATTTGAGTTGGGATGAAAAAAGAAATGGTTGAAAAGCCATTTTAATCGGCCTTCAGCATGCTTAATGTAACGCTCTAAACCTCGATACTTATATAAAAAGAATTACTCGATAATTTATGGTGTCACCTCGACAACCCAACATAAAACTTTCAAAAATTTATCAACATGCAGTGGAAAATCATTTCATAACAACTTTAAATTAAACTTCACCAATAAAGTATTAAACTCTAAATCACCAAATTCAACATTGACTTAAAACATAACAAACACTTTGTTCTCGATGTTACACAATCATATCACTAGACCCACTAAATTACAATAAATTAATAAATAAAATAAAGAATAACTCCAACAAGCCACCTTCTACATACAACAATAACTTTACTCCTAAGTATCTACAAGATTCCCGTGGTGGACAACATTAAGCAAATGGGTGAAAAATAAACTTTTATATAAACGGTGTACAAAATGAAAAGGTAGAGCAAGACACACATGTTATACATTCAATACACAACCAACATAACCATAATCTCACACCCATTTCACACCAATTTGTACACACACACACACACACACACACACACACACACACACACACACACACACACACACACACACACACACACACACACACACACACACACACACACACACACACACACACACACACACACACACACACACACACACACACACACACACACACACACACACACACACACACACACACACACACACACACACACACACACACACACACACACACACACACACACACACACACACACACACACATATATATATATATATATATATATATATATATATATATATATATATATATATATATATATATATATATATATATATATATATATATATATATATATATATATATATATATATATATATATATATATATATATATATATATATATATATATATATATATATATATATATATATATATATATATATATATATATATATATATATATATATATATATATATATATATATTGGGACAAACCACTAGCCCTCCCTTTTGAACTGGAAAACATGTCTCTTTCAACATTATGACACAATGATGCATGCCCATACAAATTAATACAACAACAATAATAATGCTTACGATCCCCCTTCTGACCATAAAAAACTTGCAATGACACACAATATTAATCTCCTCTTCTGAATTACTATCCACCAATAATAACAACAATGCTCGCCATCAATACATGATTAATCACCATATAATCATGCATTTCATAACAATACGAGTCATATTCACATCATAATGCATCACCAAACAGCAGAACCACATCAAATACACATCACTCAATCATGTTAAATTATCTTAACATCAATTCATCATTAATTCATTTGTTTGAATCAATTAATCATTCATTCGTTATCATTATCTATTACGTAACAAGTAAAATAGTTGTTTTTCATAAATTCAAGCACCCATCTAGCCTTTTAATACATTAGTATGATATAATCATATATGTTAGCTTTTCAATGCTTCAAACAACACTTCATTTGGATTTACTAAACTAAATTTATGGGAAAAAAACAATCAGGTAAAATAATATGCTTCAGCTCGATAATTTTTTTAAAAATCATCAAACATCAATCGATTAACACATGGGTACAATCGATTGACCTAAATCCCTATTACATTATGTATTTCTAATTTTTCACATTTTGGCTAAGAGCAATCAATTGATTCAGGGAATTAATTGATTGACATGGTTCAAATTACCAGATTTTTCTAATTTTTCACGCATGCAATCGATCAACACAATATGTCAATCGATTGACATCAGTCCAAAATCCAAAAAATCTCAGATTTTTACACGTTAACTTCATCCTCCCCATTCCCTATCCCTCATACATCAACCTTATTCTCATTATAACATCCAAGCACATCATATCATTATTTTTAACAACATATCACAATCTCATCACAATTAAACATGTTACAATGCACAAATTAAGCCATGAATCATAACAATTAGACACACAATTCATTTCTCACTTTCATCAAATTCATGTGCATGTTCAAAGCTTCAAAATTCCAACAATGGCATAGAATTGCTTACTCATAAATAGAACAATATACACACGAATTCAGTCAAGAAAGTCACATAACAATACAAGCAATAATCAATTTTCAGATTATCTCACAACAATGACAAATCATAATAGAATTTACACGATCTCTAATGAGAGTAAGGGTCTCAATTCTCTACTCTTTAGTTCCAAACACCCATATAGAAACCCTTTATCCCTCTTTA